>AWOL01S0021647.1:47630-109594 GCA_000715115.1 Nicotiana otophora | reverse complement strand
TAAAAAAGTCACTGGTGAGTGCATAATGGCTGGCTTTGAATGCAGATATTCTTGGTAACGGTTGCTTATTATATGTTGCCCGATGTCAAACTTTTGAATCTCTATTATCGGCTATGTTCCCTTCGGGATCCATCTCGTATCGGTTACAGCCTTCGTACCCGATGCCAGTCTTTTGCCGACTCATCTTTTGCCTGTCCTCGATTCCACATGTTATCTCGCCATTTGACCACTTGTTATCAACCAATTTCACCCCATACACGGCTGCCAATGGAGGAATCCAAAAAGGTTGATAAACGAGATAGCTCATCTCTGCAGCTCCTCTGTTTTTTTTTTGGGTTTTTGGATAAAGCTCTAGCATCTGTTTTTACAATCATGCATGTGGAAATAATTATTTGCCACAATGAAGATGACCAAGAGAGCCCCATGATTATCAGCGTCCTTTTTGGTAGCTGGTGTTTCCTTCTCTCTTAGTTGTCCATTCGCGACCATCTTTACCTCCTCTATTCCACTACTTCCCTCCTTTAAAGCGTGATTAAAGGACTTTAAACCTCTCTCTTAGATAGAATATTTTTTAGTGGAGAACTAAGTGAAGGTAGTAATTATCTTTTATGGGCATGCAAACGCTCAATTCCTCAATAAGCAGCATCCCTGGTGCCAAATTGTTGATGGTATAATGACAGTAGGACACACAATTAAACATGCTCATTAGATGGATGATAAAATAAACACAAGTAAAAGCAAACCTCTAGTTTTTTAATAAGATCCAGTCTAGATGAAGCTGAAAGAATAACAGAAAACTGCACATTTCGTTTGAGACACTCCCGTGAAAAAGCAGGTATTTTTGTTGGATCAATAGTAGAGCATAATGGGCATGACAGGGGAATCATTGTCCCCTAGAACCTCAAAGCCCATCTTCTGCAATTCAGAGCGGAAAAAGTTGTTATTTTCACGTATGCATGCTAGCTTCTGAGCCCCTATAAGAACCATAGTTGCTCTAATGATCAGTAAACTATCATTATATATACCTAGTGTCTAGATGCATTAAGAATACAATGAAAAGTAGAGTTGCATTTAATAGGACAAATTTCTGACCTCTACTAGAAGCATCTTCACTGAGTATAACCTTGATAGAAGAAATTATTTGTTGGGCAGCCGAAGGTGATATTGATGTGGCATAGAGATAAGCTGGGCATGAGTACTTCAAATAATTGATAAGTTCCTAAATTGTTGTAGTAAATGTCAATGCCACCTCTTATAAATAGTATCATAAATTTACCACAAGGAAGCTCTGTGATATGCCCGAAGAGCTTCAGTACATATAATTTCCTACAAGAATGGTTTTTATCGACTGGAAATTAATAGAGATTTCATTCTCGTGCCAATCCCTTGTGGTTTACTGGGTTGCTATGTTCTCCGGACAAGATTTAACATGTTCTGTAATAGCGTAATTTTCAAGCCAAGATTGGGTATACTAAATTAAGGGACAAAAAATGTAACAAGAGTATTTAGAAAAAACCAAATAGATAAGGTGATGACAGTTACTAATGCGGAAAAAAGGGGCAGAGCAAGCATTCATTTCGAACCACTGAAATGTTAGTAATGAGGTAGCATTTAACTGCTTAAGCAGATACAATCAGATAATATCCTTGAGAAATATTAAGCTTGATGCGAAACCCAAGTTAACCAAGAATGGTTCTTCTACCAAAGTCTACTTATTCAGGTGAATACTCTAAATTTGACGAGCTCGAAACACACACTTAAATTATGCTCGGTAGTCAAAGATAGTATAGTATAATATCGTATCCACAAGAATTGGAGCTAAACAGTATTTTCGTAGTTTCTAGATTGATTGCCATCCAAGAGAATCAACAATCAAGATTTATATGATTAATAACTAAAATTAACTAAGAATTTAAAGCTATTGACTAATGACTATCGAAACCAGGAATAAGCAAAGAAGGTTATCAATGACAGAAGATAGAGTTTTGATAGGATAGGTGCAAGATAATTGTTTGGGATCTAACTTTAGATAATTCACTTCTAATGTTCAAGTGAGTCTCTCGAATTCACTCAATTATTAGTTCAAACGATTAGTAGAAACTCCTCTCTCAATTAAGTCCCAACCTCACAAGATGAACCAATTTAAGCCCTGTGAAGATATGCAAGAATTCGTAGTGGATTGATCTTTAGGAAAACCTCTTTCGATTATTCTCCTAACTAGGTTTAATCTATAATTCAACTAGCCTCTTTAATTACTAAGAAGAATTAATGAACTCAATCAACAAGATAATGCAAAGATATCACAAGTTATGCCTCTCTCGATTACATGAACAAGTGAATATAGATACAACAATTAATCCAAAAACGATTCAATACATAAACTAGAGTTATAATCCACAAACAATTATCAATGCACCAAATCCATCAAACCCTAAAGAGACTTACTCCATCGATATGGAATAATTCATCACAAATATAATTAAAGTATAGGAAAACATAAATTCAATCCAAACTCGGGTCTTGAATGAGGAATGAATAATGAAATCCTTGTGCTTGTGTTCTTCCAACTCCTCCTTAGCGTCCTTAGGTGGAATATGTGTCAAAGGTCCCAAAAAATAATATTTTTCCATGTATGAAAAGGAGAGGTCAAGAAGTTGCTTAAAGGAGATGGCTTGACCAAAGTGGGACTGGCAGGGTAGCATATGGATTCTGTGGTAGGATAGCCACGTACCTTGAGGAATATTTGAGCGATTCGGGGAATCGTGATGGAAGGTGATTTGGTCCACGGATTATATTTGGAATGGTGGTTACTGTACGGAGAAAAATTATATATGGCAGAAAGGAGTTTCCTTGAAATGAAGAGGGGTGTGAAGATTTAATTATCGTTTCGGAAGCAACATGATTTTGAATTTGGAAGATATTGTTGGACTTTCAGTTGATGTCAATGGGGAAGGAACAGACTTGTACAACTGGTGGTTGAGCACGGGCTCAGGAGGGTTTACCGACCTTGAGGTAGTTGAACCCGGTGTAGCGTCGTTGGGAGATGTCGGTATGGAATTTCCACAGGTGGGCTATCTCGGTGGACCGGTCAGCGGTTGTGTGATTTTGATGAAGTTTCTTCGAAGAGTTCTACCTACTACGAAGCGAAAGGTCGAGAATGCGATTGTGGATGATAATTCGGAATGTTTCATGAAAAGCTTAACAAAAGATTTCGAGAAATTTGGCGGGTTAAGGGTGCGAGGTCATGGAAATTGAGAAGGAGGAATACTCGTGAGTTCTAGGTTTATACGATTGTATCTTAAAGCTAAGTGGGGGAGCCCCACCGTCTACGATTGGATCACGTGGTTGCATGCTTGCGCAGTTTCTGGTTATCGGTGTATTGGTGGGTTATTATGACTAAGGAAAGAAAACATCAGGGGTAATTCGAGCAAAGAAATTGATAAATGTGCACTATACTCTGCCTTATCAATTCACGTGCAGGTTTTGGAAAGACTCAGAGTTTATGCTCTTTGTGGATGTGATGTATAAGGGAAAGAATTCAGTCGGTTGCTTCTTTGAGAGGGTGTACATGTGCTAGCAGAGCGTTGAAGGTTTGTTATATTCGGGATCAGATCAGAGTGGGTGACTCTCAACAACAGTCCTAGTGGGTTCAAGAATTAAAGTACAGTGCCTAAGGATTTCGGGTCCGTTGTGTGGTTAAGGATCGAGTTTTCGTAGTGGATTACGAACGGGACTTGGAACTTTCTATGTTATCATCGGGTATGCGGTGCAGTATTGGAGGAAAGAAAGATATAATTTTGGATTCGCGAAAGGTCTTGCAGAATAGGTGTACCAGTTGGAGATGCTATTGTGCGCTTGAGAAGGGTATGAGATTATTCATGGGTATTGAGACGATGTGGTCTCGTGATTCGGGTCACTCGGGATTAGTGCAGATGGAGTTCGTTATGTTGTGAATGGATCTATTATTATTTCTAAATCAGGTCAATAGTAAATTGAAAGGAGTTGAGTCGGTTAGTAATGGTTTGAATCAGCATGATTGTGGCAATGATAAGTTCCTTCGGCGTGTTAAGTTATACAGGTGGTTTGTAGTTGTACGTGCGGGATTGGAAACCACCATAATTTGATTGATTGGGAAGTACTTCATTTAAATGGCCTTGTTATGTGTAAATGGATCCCGAAAGAATTATGGCGATTTAGACCAAAACTTAAGGCTTGCATTTTTATGTAGTTATGGAAATTGGAGGTTGAGGATCAAGATTTCGGTTTAGTTTTGATGAGAATGTCCCGAGCTCGGAGGAGCGGGGGAAAGGATCCAGAAGTTCAGAGTAAGTTGGTGTCCTGTNATTCGCCCTGCGGAATTATGAATATATCTACCTTTCTGACCGGGACCTTTCTTGCTTCGGCATGAGCTTTGATGAATGAATTTGCAAGCATTTCAAAAGAGTCGATTGAATGCTCGGGTAAGAGGGAATACCATGTCAGGGCCCTGCGGTGTAGGTCATGTGCTCCTGCGGATCCAAAGTTCCACCATACTTTGGTATGTTTGGCATCTTGAATCTCTTTAGGATTAATTCTGGTGCCGCATTTGGTTTAAACAGCAATTACATGTACTTTTTTAAATCTAGACCCTTTAATACCGGCGACGCAACTGGAGTCTGATCCATCCGTGCATGAAACTCCTTCACGTTCTGATCCATTCGTTCATTCATCTCTCTCATGATCCCGGTTTGAAAGGATCATTTAAGTTATTATTTCCAGATCTACTATCGGAACCTCTGGCTCCGTCGAAATTGACCTCATCCCTCAGAGTGTTGTTATCAGTCCTTTGTGTCGTCTGATTTACGGGAGCGTTGGGATGAACGGGGCCCTTCCATTAGCATTGTTGGAAGCAGCCAATAACGCCTAATTCAATTGTCATCACATAATCTTGCCTTGAGAGGTGGTCCATGATTGCTCTTTAATGCCCTCTCAGGAGTTTAACCATTTCTGCAACGTGTTCGTCCTCCGTAGCATCAGGAGTTGGGGCCCGCACATGTAGAGCACATTGTTCTTCGCGAACCGAGGTTGTTTCATCCCCTTGGTTGCGGGTTTCGCTAATGGAATCATCACGCTGAGACACCTCTTCTCGTTCATCGTGTGCTCCAACATTGTGAGCATTATTGACATCATTGGTTGTCATATCTGACTTTTACTTAAGGAAAAAATCGAAATTCGTTGGTAACAAACGAACGAATTAAAGAAATTACGTAGTTGTCTATGCCCCGCTGTGGGCGCCAAACTGTTTACTCATAAAACGGTACAGTTGAATTTATAACGTGGTTTATAGATAAACGAAATAATTTAATCCAAAAATAATAAAGAAATAGGAACAAAAATAAGATTAATGACTGAGATTGAAGGAGATAACAAGCCTGACTCTGAACTCGGTCTTTCTAAGAGCAAAAGTAGAAGCAATTATAAAGCAATGATAAAACTGTTTAGATTGAGCGTAAAATAGTAGACTATAGTTTTTGTATGCAGAATGTTCCTCGCTTACAATGGTTGTTAATCTTGCTATTTATAGTCTCTACTTAGGGGGACAAGATCCTAAAATCAAGCTCCTCTTGAATGAAAATAAAAAAGTCACTGGTGA
Organism: Nicotiana otophora; assembly: GCA_000715115.1. Classification (NCBI taxonomy): domain Eukaryota; kingdom Viridiplantae; phylum Streptophyta; class Magnoliopsida; order Solanales; family Solanaceae; genus Nicotiana; species Nicotiana otophora. Next base: position 103,962 of record AWOL01S0021647.1, on the reverse strand, counting down.
GTGCATAATGGCTGGCTTTGAATGCAGATATTCTTGGTAACGGTTGCTTATTATATGTTGCCCGATGTCAAACTTTTGAATCTCTATTATCGGCTATGTTCCCTTCGGGATCCATCTCGTATCGGTTACAGCCTTCGTACCCGATGCCAGTCTTTTGCCGACTCATCTTTTGCCTGTCCTCGATTCCACATGTTATCTCGCCATTTGACCACTTGTTATCAACCAATTTCACCCCATACACGGCTGCCAATGGAGGAATCCAAAAAGGTTGATAAACGAGATAGCTCATCTCTGCAGCTCCTCTGTTTTTTTTTTGGGTTTTTGGATAAAGCTCTAGCATCTGTTTTTACAATCATGCATGTGGAAATAATTATTTGCCACAATGAAGATGACCAAGAGAGCCCCATGATTATCAGCGTCCTTTTTGGTAGCTGGTGTTTCCTTCTCTCTTAGTTGTCCATTCGCGACCATTNTGCCACAATGAAGATGACCAAGAGAGCCCCATGATTATCAGCGTCCTTTTTGGTAGCTGGTGTTGCCTTCTCTCTTAGTTGTCCATTTGCGACCATCTTTACCTCCTCTATTCCACTACTTCCCTCCTTTAAAGCGTGATTAAAGGACTTTAAACCTCTCTCTTAGATAGAATATTTTTTAGTGGAGAACTAAGTGAAGGTAGTAATTATCTTTTATGGGCATGCAAACGCTCAATTCCTCAATAAGCAGCATCCCTGGTGCCAAATTGTTGATGGTATAATGACAGTAGGACACACAATTAAACATGCTCATTAGATGGATGATAAAATAAACACAAGTAAAAGCAAACCTCTAGTTTTTTAATAAGATCCAGTCTAGATGAAGCTGAAAGAATAACAGAAAACTGCACATTTCGTTTGAGACACTCCCGTGAAAAAGCAGGTATTTTTGTTGGATCAATAGTAGAGCATAATGGGCATGACAGGGGAATCATTGTCCCCTAGAACCTCAAAGCCCATCTTCTGCAATTCAGAGCGGAAAAAGTTGTTATTTTCACGTATGCATGCTAGCTTCTGAGCCCCTATAAGAACCATAGTTGCTCTAATGATCAGTAAACTATCATTATATATACCTAGTGTCTAGATGCATTAAGAATACAATGAAAAGTAGAGTTGCATTTAATAGGACAAATTTCTGACCTCTACTAGAAGCATCTTCACTGAGTATAACCTTGATAGAAGAAATTATTTGTTGGGCAGCCGAAGGTGATATTGATGTGGCATAGAGATAAGCTGGGCATGAGTACTTCAAATAATTGATAAGTTCCTAAATTGTTGTAGTAAATGTCAATGCCACCTCTTATAAATAGTATCATAAATTTACCACAAGGAAGCTCTGTGATATGCCCGAAGAGCTTCAGTACATATAATTTCCTACAAGAATGGTTTTTATCGACTGGAAATTAATAGAGATTTCATTCTCGTGCCAATCCCTTGTGGTTTACTGGGTTGCTATGTTCTCCGGACAAGATTTAACATGTTCTGTAATAGCGTAATTTTCAAGCCAAGATTGGGTATACTAAATTAAGGGACAAAAAATGTAACAAGAGTATTTAGAAAAAACCAAATAGATAAGGTGATGACAGTTACTAATGCGGAAAAAAGGGGCAGAGCAAGCATTCATTTCGAACCACTGAAATGTTAGTAATGAGGTAGCATTTAACTGCTTAAGCAGATACAATCAGATAATATCCTTGAGAAATATTAAGCTTGATGCGAAACCCAAGTTAACCAAGAATGGTTCTTCTACCAAAGTCTACTTATTCAGGTGAATACTCTAAATTTGACGAGCTCGAAACACACACTTAAATTATGCTCGGTAGTCAAAGATAGTATAGTATAATATCGTATCCACAAGAATTGGAGCTAAACAGTATTTTCGTAGTTTCTAGATTGATTGCCATCCAAGAGAATCAACAATCAAGATTTATATGATTAATAACTAAAATTAACTAAGAATTTAAAGCTATTGACTAATGACTATCGAAACCAGGAATAAGCAAAGAAGGTTATCAATGACAGAAGATAGAGTTTTGATAGGATAGGTGCAAGATAATTGTTTGGGATCTAACTTTAGATAATTCACTTCTAATGTTCAAGTGAGTCTCTCGAATTCACTCAATTATTAGTTCAAACGATTAGTAGAAACTCCTCTCTCAATTAAGTCCCAACCTCACAAGATGAACCAATTTAAGCCCTGTGAAGATATGCAAGAATTCGTAGTGGATTGATCTTTAGGAAAACCTCTTTCGATTATTCTCCTAACTAGGTTTAATCTATAATTCAACTAGCCTCTTTAATTACTAAGAAGAATTAATGAACTCAATCAACAAGATAATGCAAAGATATCACAAGTTATGCCTCTCTCGATTACATGAACAAGTGAATATAGATACAACAATTAATCCAAAAACGATTCAATACATAAAACTAGAGTTATAATCCATAAACAATCATCAATGCACCAAATCCATCAAACCCTAAAGAGACTTACTCCATAGATATGGAATAATTCATCACAAATATAATTAAAGTATAGGAAAACATAAATTCAATCCAAACTCGGGTCTTGAATGAGGAATGAATGATGAAATCCTTGTGCTTGTGTTCTTCCAACTCCTCCTTAGCGTCCTTAGGTCGAATATGTGTCAAAGGTCCCAAAAAATAATATTTTTTCATGTGTTTATTCCAAGTAGGGTCGGGCCCAAACGAAATCACTTTCCCTTAGCCGAAATAGGATTGTCACTCTTTAAATATTGCACAGGTGCATGGGGCGACACGCCATGCAGGGCATTAGTGGAAAAATCCAGAGAGCTAGTTCTGACATGCAGCAGGAAATTTGCACAGCCGAGGCGCGCCACACGCCGCACTAGTGCACTTTTCTCAGAGTACGACTCAAATCTCAATTTTTGACGTCTAGACTTGGTCCTCGACCTCTGAATACGATCCTGGCTTAATCCCTTGTGCGTTTACTCATACTTCAAAGCTCCAAATCACTCAAATTCATTCTATAATATCTACATAGCTTGGAATCACTCCTACCAGGCATACAACACATAACTAGTGCAAAACACTATCAATTAAAGCTCAAAATGAATAAAGTGCAGTAAATTGGAGTGCAGTAAGCGACTAAAATACGAGATTGTATCCTACCATCAACACCCCCACACTTAAATCATTGCTCTTCCTCGAGCAATCAAACTACACTTCACATAGACACGACCCTTTGTAACAACTCTAATAACTCATCATACCAAGAATATTTAAAATAGATTAAGTACAATGCCGTAACATCCTAGCCTCAAGATTTGACTCAAAAGTACCACGCATTATTTATAACCCGCTCGCTTACTCTAACACAGAGATCAATGACATTACCTTTCCTTCATGAATCAAGTGCCCTCACACAACAATGGAGAGTAGTTCTACACATAATAAAATTTAAGAACAATTAGGAACTCAAGATAGAAAGAATTCACTCACTCTCAGAAACAACATATGCCACAAAAGACGTACCATAGGCTTTCCCGTAATGTACTACTCTACTAATTGAGCTCATTCAGTCAAGGATCAAGTAGAACTTTAATTGATTGTAATGTAGATTGCGGGACGGGTAGGATACATTTAGATATAAGAGTGGCTACACCTCCCTAAGCACTTTAATGCATACAATTAACCATTCAAAACTCCACACTTATGTCAAACCATAACTCCACTTTCACATTAATATACATTAACTCCCTACTTCTTTAAGCACAAATACATCAAGAGTTACCACTATCAAGGAATATTTTTCACAATCATACACTTATTTTTTTTCAATTCAAGTGGCTCTTACTTTTTCAATACAGTACACATTTCTCCTTATTTTAATATTTCCACTCAAGCCAAACCAACCACCCCAAACTTCGATTTTTACAAAGTTCATACCAAATTCAAGTGCTCACGAGAGGTACAAAGTTCAAATAGATGGTCAATTCAAACAAATAGTTAGGTCTTGTAATGTGGTTGCCAAAACAAAATAGGATTACAGGCTCAAAGGGGTTAACTTGGATACATAACAATTAGGCGTGTAAAAGTATATAACTGGCTCAACAAAAAAATGCCTATATCACTTCCAAGAATGAATACAACTACTACTTCACTTTGCAGACACACGGGACAAGTTCTAAACATCAAATGCAATGCACAAAATACACAAAACCTCACACGCACATGGCACAAACCTCACTCAGGATCGGACTCATCAAGACACTCTAGTTAAAGTAGTTAAGCAAAGTTAAGATCATACACTTTAAGGTACTTATACAAGAATAAAAAACTGAGCCTAAGTGTCACAACTAAAGTACTCACTATTATCAAGGTATAATAAAGTCAAGAGATATTCCCTTCCATCTAAACCATAGCACAAGGTTTCCTACTCTTAACAAAAATAAAAACTAACTACACCCGATTCAAACAAAACCCTTAGAAAAGAACCGCGACACAAAGAAAAACCCAAGGGGACTTGTTACACTACCTACAAAAGAAAATCTTTTTGTCTTTTTCCATCGACTTAAATCCCTCAAGAAACCTGTCGATGATATCCATCGTCGAGAAAAATCAAATATTTTTCAAGTTTTATGTTTTTTTCAATTTTCCAACTACTACAGCTAACAAAACTAACACATATACATACAACATACAATTATCCCCCACCCCACAATTTAAGTTGTGGCATGTCCCCATGACACACAATTAAAAAGATAAGGTAAAAGAAACTTCCTTGAACATCTAGTCGGAGTCTGAGTCGATGCTGAACTCCATTCCTTGCCTTTGAACTAATGCGCACATTCAGGCAGACAACTTCTTCTCAGCCTTCTTGGGGTACACCCCACACTTATATTTCTCACTCAATGCAGGCTTCTCTTTCGAGCCTTTCACTTTTCACTCAACACTCGCAGCTGGTTTGTGCTTTTGTGCCCCATTTTCTACATTCATCTCAAAATTCATAGTCTCCTCACCCACTCTAATCATGAGTTTCCTCTCGTGTATATCCAATATAGCTCTACCCGTCGCTAAGAATGGTCTTCTTTGGATGAGGTAGACCTCTTTTTTCTCCTCCTTTCTCTAGTTTCCTGTAAATAGATAGAGGCATTAAATTAATTGAGGCACCAGAATAACACAAAGACTTATCAAAATTAATAGAGCCTAAAGAGAAAGGTATAGTAAAACTCCCTGGATCTCCACACTTTTCTGAGAGCTTATTTTGCAATATCGCGCTGCAATGCTCTGTGAGATTCACCACCGAGGTCTCCTCTATTTTCCTTTTCTTTGTTAGGATCTCCTTCAAGAATTTGGCATAAACAGGCATTTGTCTCAAAATGCTTGTCCAGCTTTTCTCTACATAGCTTTTGAGGGAAAGGTAAAGCAGACATATGCTTGCTCTCTTCAGGGTCCTCGTTTTTTGCTTTTTCTTCCTTCTTTTTCTTCTCAGTTTTCATTGGGCCTTTCATCTTCTTGTCATCATTACTTTTCAACTGCTCCCCACTTTCTTTTGCAATTATCAAATCTTTTTGGATTGGGGTGGGATCCTTCAACACTTGCCCACTTCTCAAGGTTACAACATTCACTATTTCTTTGGGATTTCTCTCAGTATCAGCGAGGATCGTTCCTGGAATTCTCCCAGAAAATAGAGTAGCTAGCTGCCCAACCTGTCTTTCCAACTTTCAAAAACCAGTACCTATTTTTTTGATAGCTGCTCCATGTTCCCGTATAGCTGTGCTATGCGTTTCAAGCCTCTCATAAGTTTTCAGAATGAAGGCCTCTATGAGATCTTCTATGCCAGACTGAATGGGCTGTTGAGGCTGAAATTGCCGCCTCTGCTGATTTTGGAATGCTGGAGCTCCTTATCTCTAGGGTCTAGAGTTATTTTGTTGCCATGCATTCGTGGTACCCCCAGGTGAACTCCATGAAAAACCGGGGTGCCTCTTACCCATTGCATTAAAATTGTAGTTTTCCATAGCATTCACTTCCTTAGTTGAGGCTTGACACTGATGAGTAGGGTGTCCTCTTCCACATATATCACAAGCTGCGTGAGGCTCACTTTGTATCGACGGTAAGGTCATTTTCCTTATCTCTTTGGCCAAAGCATCAAGTAGTACCTACACAGATGTGTTAGCATCAACTTGGTGAACACTAGTTGATCTTCTTCTTTCAGCACTCTCAGAGGGCCACTGATTAGCATATTTTGATAACTCATCAAGAATTGTAACTATGTCTTCTGCTGTCTTCTTCATCAACGGGCCTCCAGCTACATTACTTAATATTCTACGTGAGGCCGGTGTCAATCCATCTCAAAGGTCCTGGAGTTGCATCCAGAGTTCAATTCCACTATGTTGACACTTTCTAACAATCTCCTTAAACCTCTCTCATGCTTCAAAAACAATTTTATTCTCTTTCTGGCAGAAGTTATGGATTTTTCTTCTAAACTTTCCCGTCTTAGCTAGGGGAGAAATATTTATCAAGGAATTTTCTTGTCATCTCCTCACATGTTCTAATTGATCCCGTGGGTAAGCTTCGAAGCCACTTCTTTGCATCATCTTTAAGAGAAAATGGGAATGCCCTTAGATACACTGCATCTTGTGACACACCATTGTATTGAAAGGTGTTCATAATCTTCTCAAAGTCCATTAGATGCGTGTTTGGATCTTCGTTTGGCTTCCCTCATAAGACAAAACAATTCTGAAGGGTCTGAAGCAACCCTTGCTTTAACTCGAAATTGTTTGCTGCAATTATAGGTGGTCTAACACTTGATAAACCTTGATTTTACACCAGTCTAGCATAATTTCTAAGTGGTCTCCCAGGCATGGGAGCTATATTTCCGAACTGGTATGCACCCAAAAGTTGATTTTGAGTAATTTTACGACCATCTCCTCTTCGTAGATAATATGTGCATCTCTAATATCTGCTTCTTTTGCATCCCGTGCAGCTTGTTCTCGTCGTTAGGCTGCTTCTCTCGCATCCAAATCTACATTATCATCACCGATTCCAGCCATATCTTTAATTGAGGTTTGCCCAACCTTTTCTGATGTCTCAGTGAGACTTATTTCCTTCATCAGTTATCGTAGTTATTTTTCAATTTCTGGCTCATATGGTAGTACTTCCTTTGCAGAAGTTCGAGTCATGCACCAATCTACCATGTAACCTTCACACAATCAAAGAACACCAAACGTAAAAAGAGAAAAATAAAATAAAAATAAAAGACAAATTCCAAAATTAGCACTACTAACTATTTCAAACACTATTGATTACCAATCCCGGCAACGGCGCCAAAATTTGACGAGCTCGAAACACACACTTAAGTTATGCTCGGTAGTCAAAGATAGTATAGTATAATATCATATCTACAGGGATTGGAGTTAAACAGTATTTTTGTAGTTTCTAGCTTTATTGCCATCCTGGAGAATCAACAATCAACATTTATATGATTAATAACTAAAATTAACTAAGAATCTAAAGCTATTGACTAATGACTATCGAAACAAGGAATAAGCAAAGAAGGTTATCAATGGGAGAAAATAAAGTTTTGATAGGATAGGTGCAAGATAATTGTTCGGGATCTAACTCTAGATAAATCATTTTTAATGTTCAAGTGAGTCTCTCAAATTCACTCAATTATTAGTTCAAACATTTAGTAGAAACTCCTGTCTCGATTAAGTCTCAACCTCACAAGATGAACCAATTTAAGCCCTGTGAAGATATGCTAGAATTCATAATGGATTGATCTTTAGGAAAACCTCTTTCGATTATTCTCCTAACTAGGTTTAATCTATAATTCAACTAGCCTCTTTAATTACTAAGAAGAATTAATTAACTCAATCAACAAGATAATGCAAAGATATCACAAGTTATGCCTCTCTCGATTACATGAACAAGTGAATATAGATACAACAATTAATCCAAAAACGATTCAATACATAAACTAGAGTTATAATCCACAAACAATTATCAATGCACCAAATCCATCAAACCCTAAAGAGACTTACTCCATCGATATGGAATAATTCATCACAAATATAATTAAAGTATAGGAAAACATAAATTCAATCCAAACTCGGGTCTTGAATGAGGAATGAATAATGAAATCCTTGTGCTTGTGTTCTTCCAACTCCTCCTTAGCGTCCTTAGGTGGAATATGTGTCAAAGGTCCCAAAAAATAATATTTTTCCATGTATGAAAAGGAGAGGTCAAGAAGTTGCTTAAAGGAGATGGCTTGACCAAAGTGGGACTGGCAGGGTAGCATATGGATTCTGTGGTAGGATAGCCACGTACCTTGAGGAATATTTGAGCGATTCGGGGAATCGTGATGGAAGGTGATTTGGTCCACGGATTATATTTGGAATGGTGGTTACTGTACGGAGAAAAATTATATATGGCAGAAAGGAGTTTCCTTGAAATGAAGAGGGGTGTGAAGATTTAATTATCGTTTCGGAAGCAACATGATTTTGAATTTGGAAGATATTGTTGGACTTTCAGTTGATGTCAATGGGGAAGGAACAGACTTGTACAACTGGTGGTTGAGCACGGGCTCAGGAGGGTTTACCGACCTTGAGGTAGTTGAACCCGGTGTAGCGTCGTTGGGAGATGTCGGTATGGAATTTCCACAGGTGGGCTATCTCGGTGGACCGGTCAGCGGTTGTGTGATTTTGATGAAGTTTCTTCGAAGAGTTCTACCTACTACGAAGCGAAAGGTCGAGAATGCGATTGTGGATGATAATTCGGAATGTTTCATGAAAAGCTTAACAAAAGATTTCGAGAAATTTGGCGGGTTAAGGGTGCGAGGTCATGGAAATTGAGAAGGAGGAATACTCGTGAGTTCTAGGTTTATACGATTGTATCTTAAAGCTAAGTGGGGGAGCCCCACCGTCTACGATTGGATCACGTGGTTGCATGCTTGCGCAGTTTCTGGTTATCGGTGTATTGGTGGGTTATTATGACTAAGGAAAGAAAACATCAGGGGTAATTCGAGCAAAGAAATTGATAAATGTGCACTATACTCTGCCTTATCAATTCACGTGCAGGTTTTGGAAAGACTCAGAGTTTATGCTCTTTGTGGATGTGATGTATAAGGGAAAGAATTCAGTCGGTTGCTTCTTTGAGAGGGTGTACATGTGCTAGCAGAGCGTTGAAGGTTTGTTATATTCGGGATCAGATCAGAGTGGGTGACTCTCAACAACAGTCCTAGTGGGTTCAAGAATTAAAGTACAGTGCCTAAGGATTTCGGGTCCGTTGTGTGGTTAAGGATCGAGTTTTCGTAGTGGATTACGAACGGGACTTGGAACTTTCTATGTTATCATCGGGTATGCGGTGCAGTATTGGAGGAAAGAAAGATATAATTTTGGATTCGCGAAAGGTCTTGCAGAATAGGTGTACCAGTTGGAGATGCTATTGTGCGCTTGAGAAGGGTATGAGATTATTCATGGGTATTGAGACGATGTGGTCTCGTGATTCGGGTCACTCGGGATTAGTGCAGATGGAGTTCGTTATGTTGTGAATGGATCTATTATTATTTCTAAATCAGGTCAATAGTAAATTGAAAGGAGTTGAGTCGGTTAGTAATGGTTTGAATCAGCATGATTGTGGCAATGATAAGTTCCTTCGGCGTGTTAAGTTATACAGGTGGTTTGTAGTTGTACGTGCGGGATTGGAAACCACCATAATTTGATTGATTGGGAAGTACTTCATTTAAATGGCCTTGTTATGTGTAAATGGATCCCGAAAGAATTATGGCGATTTAGACCAAAACTTAAGGCTTGCATTTTTATGTAGTTATGGAAATTGGAGGTTGAGGATCAAGATTTCGGTTTAGTTTTGATGAGAATGTCCCGAGCTCGGAGGAGCGGGGGAAAGGATCCAGAAGTTCAGAGTAAGTTGGTGTCCTGTGTTAGAGGCTTTGTGTATTGATTTGCGGATTCTTGATTTGCTTTATAGAATTGGTATAGTTAGTGGTATGGAAGTGCAGACTTTGCTACCTGGTACGGAAGGTCGTGGGAGCTTACCCCACGGGGAAATTTGTATAAGTGTGACATGTTAGTCACATGATTGTTAAAGATTGAAACCGAGCATGAAGATTGTGGTACTATCGTTAATATGAGAGTATATGCGTGTAAGGCGCTCTATTCCTTTGGTTGTCAACTGTGGGAGTTTGGTCCGGAGTGGACGACTACTCGTGTGTGTCATGAATGGGGCCATTGTGGATCCTTGGAAGGTTATTGGCCCAGTATGGGGTGATCGGAATTAGCTTGGGGTCCGTTGGTGGGTCTAATGTGAATATGCGCTCTACATCAGGTCGGATGTATTCGTTCGACATAACATTGATTCTGGAGGAGTCTTCAGGCATTGGATGTTATTCCCGCCGTCATCTATTTCATGTAAATCTCTATTGTGCCATGTGGGTTATGAGATAGATTTATTATTCGCACACGTGTTGGGGTCCCGTGTAGCTTGTGCCATTATTTGAGCAGGATGGCTCTCGAGATAGAGGTCATTTATTGCACCTTAGTTGTGCTTGGGTTCCGTAGTGTATGGAACTATCCTTCTCCCTAGGATTTGTATTATGCACTTGGCGTGCTTGTGGTCGATATTCGGGCATTTTGTAAGTATAAACATTACGGCTTGATGTGTGTGTTTTATTCTTGATTGTTATGTGCGGATCGGGTGGCACGCCACCATGGAAATATTGTTTGGATCTGGTGGCACGCCGCCACGAGCATGTTGTGTGCATCGGGTTGCACACCGCAACAGTGTCATATTGGATCCGATTGCACGCCGCAACAATTTCATATTGGACCGTGTTGCACACTGCAACAGTGAGATATTGGGCCTAGTTCCTTACAATTATTTTGTGTGCCTTGTTTTTCATTCCTAAGGTAGGTTCATATCATTTATTTGACCATTTTATTTGTTACGCAGGCTGGGTAATTCCCTATCAGAGTTCGTTCTTCCTTATGAGTTATATTCGAGTGGTAGTTTGTTGGCGCTTTGATGGTGCTGCATAAGATCTTGGTTAGTGTTTGAGGTGACTCATTGCCTGAGTAGTTTGTACTGGGTGAGACGATATTATTGGACCTGAAATTAGTGCAATCAGATTTATATAAGGTATATTTAAGAGCAAATATCGTTATTCAGTTCAAAATTAGGTAATGGTCCTTGTCAGGAGGAGAGACGCCATGATTTGTTGATTCGGCAGGTGGTTATTAGTTTCTGCATATCGCTGCCGTCGGGTAAGTATTTCAAAAGTTGGAACAAGACTTATATGCGTCATGAGATGTATTGCGGGCATCAGATTTATGAAATTCCAGCTAGTGTGGTCGGAGGATGTTATTATGGGCAACCGACTTATGTGGTGCATGGTGTGATTTCAGCATGGGTGCATGATCATGTTTTGGTACATTGCGTAATTATTTATACGGTGTTCGTACGATAGAATCATGTCTTGTAGAGAAATTCGGAGGTTGGAATTTGGTTCTAAGGCTTATTAACTAAATAAAAAGGGGGATCTTCAGTCTGTCTCGAGCTAATGTGTTCAACTGGGCTGTGGTGGCACGGGTAGGTGCACGAGGTGTTAAACAGTGATTTTGGAACACTCTGGAGTAGTCCTTAGCACGTTCGAGGATGAACGTATGTTTAAGTAGGGGAGAATGCAATGACCCGACCAATCATTTTGAGCTCTAGCACGTCGGTCAGTGATTTGAGGCCTTGAGTAGCTTCACTTCAGGTATTATGACTTGTACATGTGGTCGGAGTTGAACTTCGGGAAGTTCGGAGTTTATTTGGAAAGAAAATTCTAATTTCGGAAGCTTTAAGTTGGAAAAATTGGCTAAGGTTTGACTTTTGAGTAAACGACCTCAGAATCGGGATTTGAAGGTTCCATGTTCGGGTTGAGTATCGGGTGGTCTGGGAGCATTTCAGCGCCTATTATGGAAGGTTGGAATTTTTGAAAGTTTAAGAACATCATAAATTTGATTTGAATTGGAGTTTGGTGTTATCTATGTCCGTTTGGGGTTCTGAGCCTTGGAATGGCTTCGCTATGTCATTTATGACTCGCGTGCGAAATTTGAATTATTCAGGGTTGATTTGGTACGTTTCGGTACAAGATGTAGAATTTGGAAATTTGAACTTTATAAGTTGATTTGAGGCGTGATTCATATTTCCGACGTTGTTTGGCATGATTTGAGGCCTCGACTAAGTTTGTATAATATTTTAGGACTTGTTGGTATATTTGGTTGAGGTCCCGGGGGGAGGGGGGGACTCGGGTAGATTCCAGATACTTAATGGATCGATTTTTGGACTAAGGGAATGCTGGGTTTTTTCTAGTTGCTGGTGCGATCGCTTCTACGGAAGCTGGGTCGCAGAAGCGACACCGCAGAAGTGAGGATTGCGTCGAAGAAGTGGCTGGGAGTGAACTGGGCAGAGGCCGCAGGTGCGAAGAAATTCCTGCACTTGCGTGATTGAAGATGTGACCAATGGAGTGTAGATGCAGATTTTGTTGGGGAAGGCTGGGACCGCAAATGCGGTCGAATTCCATAGAAGCGATGGCGCAGAAGTGCTGGAGAGGCCGCAGATGCGGAGGTTGAGGGGCCTGAAGGGAACCGCAGAAGCGGACTTTGTGCCGCAGAAGCGACACAACAGAAGCAGCCATTGGCTCTGCAGATGCGAAAATGTCGTTGGGCAGAGTTGTTTTAAGAACGGGATTTGGCCCTTCTTCTTTCATTTTTCACTTGGGTTGGCCAGATTTGGGGAGCCATTTTGAGGGGATTTTCATCAAGCAACACAAGGTAATTGATTCCCACCTATTACAAGTTAAATACATGGTTTATATATAGATTTAAACATGAAAATTAATAGAAATTTAGGATTTTGGTAGGAAACCTAGAATTTGGTATTTTGGATTTTGACCACGAAATTGGATATGGAATTAGGAATAAATCATATATTATTTGAGTTCGTAGTGTTATGGGTAAAGTTTATCTTCGAAAATTTTCAAAATCTGGGCACGTGGGCCCGAGAGTGGATTTTATTTACTTTTCGAGCAAAGTTGGGAATTGTTATGAATTAATTTATTATGAATATTAGAGTACATTTCTATTGGTTTACTATTTGACTACTTTTGGAGAGACAGGCATCAGTTTGAGGTGTTTGAGTGGCGTTGGAGCCGGTTATGGAACTTTGGAGCAAGGTAAGTCTCATGTATAACTCTGTGAAGGGGAAACCGCCCCTAGGTAATGTATTTGATATGTGCTACTTATTATGGGGGCTACGTACGCACGAGGTGATGAGAGTCTGTACGTAGCTAGATTCATGTTATGTCGGGTAGACTTAGGTTCTCGCCATGCTATAATTGTACTACTTTAGTTGTCTCTTGCCTATTAAATTCCTTTATTTTACGTTGCGACTTGAGACTAGACTTGTGTAGAGTGATAGACTTGCTATTGTAGAGATTCGGTGGGTTTCATGATTAGGCCCGAAATAATTGTAATCCTCTTATGAATTTCTCCCGCGTTATGCGTTTTCATCGAAAGGTTCCCTTAAAAAATTATAACTCACACGTCTATTCATGAGTGGAGTCAAGGACCCGTTAAAGCTTCTTATTCTAATGGGATCGGGTCGTTCGCCTTGGCAGTATAATAGATACATCTATGGTTCGTGTCGTTCGACCCTCGGCAGTGCGCACATTATGATGGGATCGGGTCGTTCGCTTCGGAAGGATTATGTATCACACTCTCATGGGAGCGTGTCGTTCGCCTCAGCAATATAATAGATATATCTATGGTTTGTTCCGTTCGACCCTCGGTAGTGCACATATTATGATGGGATCGGGCCGCACGCCTCGACATTTCTATAAAATACTCTTATGAAATCGTGAGTAATAATTGACAAGTGTCCAGTATATCTGGGAGTTTTCATGATTTGAATTGTGACTGTCACGACCCAATTTCTCCAATAGGCCGTGATGGCACCCAACATTTACCGCTAGGCAAGCCAACCTTAAGCTAACTCGGCGATCTTTCTTTTAACGGTTTAAAATAGTTGATTTTTCAATTTATGCACAAAATAAGAAATGAAAGTTTTATAAAAATGAGAGATCGAAATTTTTAAAACGAGTGAGATAAGATAAATAACCCAAAACCATCAAGTGCCTACTAACATAAATTTCCAAGACCTGGTGTCACTAGAGTATGGGCTACTAGTAGAGTATACATAAGATTTACTACTCTACTGTCTGAAATAAAATAGAGAGAACAATAACAACACAAAGACTTCGGCTGTTGCAGAACGGCTCGGAAGGGCAGCTCACCGAGTAGTCTCATACCAGGAATCAAGCGTGCGCGCCGGACTGATATCCAGATGCACCTGCTTTAGATCCTGCACATCAAGTGCAGAAGTTTAGCGTGAGTACATAAACAATGTGTACCCAGTAAGTATCTAGTCTAACCTCGAAGAAGTAGTGATGAGGGGTCGACTTCAACACTTACTGTGGGCCAACAATATAAAAATATAAATTTCTAATTAAACATGATACATAAAAATGATAATAGAACTCCGAGCAGGAAGCAAATAAACAATTTCTTTTATCGCGAGTAGGAAACAAGTCATTTCCCTCATCTAACCATTTCACCTCTCAAACCTATGAAACAATATTAAATATATAGAAGGGCTTCCAATATCTTTACGCACGAATTATGCCGTGGACGTACGTCCCGATCCAAATATACATATAAATATATTTTGCACTGCCGAGGGTCGAACGATATGAACCATAGATGCATCTATTAACCCGCCGAGGCGAACGGCCCGCTCCCATGAGAGTAGTGGAAATTTACCCCGCTCGCAGAATATACTTGCGACGCGGTTGAACATAGATTTTTCTCATGTTATCATAATATCTCTCAATTCTTTCCGAAATAAGAAATTCAACTAGAAGCTTCTAAAGTATTGAAATCCTCAACCTCGGATTTATACTAGACAATTAGTAAGCATAAACAAGCAGTGGTATCAACAAAGCATATTGTGAATCTAAATCTACCCGTACATAAGCATGAATAGTAGCTACGCACGGACTCTCGTCACCTCGAGCATACGTAGCCCCCATAAATAGAAGCACATTTTTAATTCAATTTACCTATGGGGTTAATTCCCTCTTACAAGGTTAGAAAAGAGACTTACCTCGCCTCAAAGCCTACTTTACGGTCCAAGATTATGCTCAAACCCTCAACTTGGTGCCGAACAATCCAAAACTAATCAAATAGTATATAAACTAATCAATACATGTTCAAAAGTTCATATTCCAACTATTAAAGTGATTACCCAATCCTAAATGTAAGAATCCTAAAATTCACCCCCGGGCCCACGTGCCCAGATTCCGAAAATATTTGAAGAAAGTTGTTACCAATAACCTCACGAACTCAAATATATTATTTTTACTACATTCCATAACCAATTTCGTGGTCAAATCCCATTTTTATCCAAAACCTAGGTTTTCATCTAAACCCTTAATTTTACCAAATTTATATGTTAATCTACCCATAAAATATGTATTTAACTCATGTTGTGTAGAAATTACTTACCTCAAAGTGCTAGGTGAAAACCCCACCTTCCAAGAGCTCCAAAATCGCCCAAGAGATGAAAGAAAATGAGCTAAATGGCCTAAGTACCACATTTAATAAGATTGTGTACAGGTCGTAGATATCACATTTGCGACACCTAATTCGTAAATGCGACAAACTCATCGCAAATGCGAACCTGGGCTCCCACTGCCAAGGTTGCAAATGCGACCAAGGGGTCGCAAATGCAAACACTGTTGAGGTCGCAAATGCGACCAAAGTGTCGCAAATGCGAACACTGCCTAGCTCAGGCTTCTTCGAAATTGCGAAGCCCCTAATGCAAATGCGAGGTTCGCAAATGCGAACACTGCCTAGCTCAGGCTTCTTCGAAATTGCGAAGCCCTCCTCGCAAATGCGAGGCTCGCAAATGCGAACAAATTCTCGCATTTGCGAGACCTACAACAGCTGCCAAGAAACACCAGAAAAATTGAAATTTTTCTCATCTTTCCGAACGTCCGAAACTCACCCGAGCCCTTGGGGATCCACACCAAACACCCACACAAGTCTAAAAATATCATACAAACTCGCTCGAGCGATCGAAACACTAAAATAACATAAAAACCCATAACTTGGACGCCAAAACGCATGGATTAACTCATGAACTCAAAACACTTCTAAAAGTACTTTCGCGCGTCTGATTCCTATCAAATCAACTCGGAATGACGTCAAATTTTGCGTGCAAGTCTTAAATTGTATTACAGAACTATTACCGGTCTCAGAATTCCATTTGGACCTCTCTATCACCAAAACCTACTCCAAACCAAATTTAAAGAACTTCAACAACCTTCAAAGAACCAACTTTCACTATTAGGCGTCGAAACGCTCTCGGGTCATCCAAAGCCCGACCCAAGCATACGCCCAAGTCTGAAATCATCATATAAACCTATTGGAACTGTAAAATCCCTATTCCGAGGTCGTTTACTCAAAATATTGACCGAAGTAAAACTTAGCTTTTTAAGGCCAACTTAAGAAACCAAGTGTTCCGATTTCAGCCCGAACCCTTCCAAATTCCGAACTAACCATCCCCGCAAGTCATAAAAGAGTAAAAGAATGTATGGGGAGTCTTATTTAGGGGAACGGAATTCTATAAAGCAAAACGACATGTCGGGTCGTTACAGTGATGACCCATCTGGTGAGGTCCATTATATATATACTCAAATTGATGAGGTAACTACTAGCTGAGAGCTTGAGCTATTGTTGAGAGGAGAATTTTACTACGTATTTATACTTGTTATTTTGTTTATTTACTCTGACTCACATCCGTTTACTTCTACTGTAACTGTCTTATTGGACCACTAGTAACTGTCGATATCGATCCCTCATCACTACTTCTCTGGGGTTAGGCTAGATACTTACTAGGTACGTATTGATTTACGTACTCATGCTACACTTGCTACACTTATTGTGCAAGTACATATAATTCTTTGGGCTTTTGGGCACAAAGGCACGGCTATTGCAAGGACTTCTCCGTGAGCTGCATTCCATGTCATGACCCAATTTCTCATGTAGGCCGTGATGGCACCCAACATCGCCGCTAGGCAAGACAATGGTAAACTAACCATATGATTGCTCTTTTTAATAAGTTTCCAAATAATTAAATTCCGTTTATTAAGAAATTAAAGAGTAGAAAATTTAATAAATAAAACGAAGGCAACTGAGTGGAAATCAAAACGATATAATTACTCCAAACTATAAAGTCTACTATTATGTGTGCCAAGACCTGGTGTCACAAGTATATGAGCAACTAGTAGAATATACAAAACTCTAACTACTGTCTGAAATAAAAGTAGACAAAAAAAAATAAGTGCAAACGAGAGACTCTAGGTGTTGCAGAATGGCTCAAGAAGCAGCTCACCACTAGGCCTCAGGGTAACGAGGGTGCGCGCCGGCATGACTGCCAGATGCACCTGCCTCATATCCTGCACGGTTAGTGCAGAAGTGTAGCGTGAGTACATAAACAATATGTACCCAGTAAGTATCTAGTCTAACCTCGAAGAAGTAGTGACGAGGGGTCGACATCGACACTTACTATGGGCTAACAATAAAACTACAGAAATTCTAAATGAGCATGGTTTATGTAAATAATATAAACTTTCTGTCATATATAATTTTAACCTCTCAAGCCATAAAATAATATCAAATATAAGTAAGCTCTGAGTATTATCATGCACGATTATGCCGAGGTCGTACGACCCGATCCAGAATAATATATACACTGCCGAGGGTCGAGCGGCATGAACCATAGATGCATATATTCTACTGTCGAGGCGTTCGGCCCGCTTCACAAGAAGAGAGGATACTTTATGAACATCCGATTTAAAAGCTCAAGTAAGTGAAATTCGGTCTTTTACAGTTCCTCTATCAAGTTTCAATATAATATAGGCACTTTAATTAACAAGTAGGGCGCAAAATTACAAATATTTTATGATTTGGGTCCTACACTACTCGGACATAAGCATAATTAGTAGTTACGCACGGACTCTCGTCACCTCATGCATACGTAGCCCCCACAATTAGAAGAAAATATTAATTTAAATTACCTATGGGATAAATTTCCTTTTACAAGGTTAGGCAAGAGACTTACCTTGTCTCAAAGCTTGCTTTCTGGCCTGAATTTCACTCTAAAGCTTCAAATCGGTGTCGAACAATCTGAAACTAATCAAATGTTCTGTAAATTAATCAATAAATGTTGAAAAGTTCATAATCTAACTATTAGAGTGATTATCCAACCCCAATTGGAAGATTCCAAAAATTTATCCCCGGGCTCACGTGCCCGGATTCCTAAAATGTTTGAAGATAATTGTTATCCATAACCTCATGAAATCAAATATATAATTTTCACTCAATTCCATAACCATTTTTATGGTTAAATCACATTTTTATCAAAACCTAGATTTTTCATCTAAACCCAAAATGTTTATAATTTTTCATGTTAAAATATATCCATAATCTATGTATTTAACTTACATTGGATGGAAATTACTTACCTCCAATAGCTAGGTGAAACCCTCTCTCTAAGAGCTCCAAAATCGCCCAAGAAATGCAATAAATGAACCCAAAATGGCCTAAGTCCCGTATTAAAAGGACCTTACTGCCTCCAGCATTTTTGCTTTTGCGGACCTGGGGCCGCATCTGCGGCACCACATCTGTAGAAAAGTCATCGCAGGTTCAGTCCTAGTCCAGACTGGCTGACTTCGCTTCTGCAGACTGGCTCCGGCATCTGCGGAGGGTGGAGCGCATCTGCGGCCTTCTCGCACCTGCGGACTTATCATCCCTGAAGCGAGGCCTCTTCTGCGCATGCTTCTCCGCTTGTGTAAACCACTAACCAAATGGCCAAAACTGCTTATGCGGCCAAGAGCTCGCACTTGCGGCCAAAAGCTCGCAGGTGCGGGCACACAAGTTGTTGCAATTTAAAAAGTTGCTCCTCTTCAATTCTTGCTTCTGTTGTTTGTGCTTGAGGATTTTTTTGAGCATCGCTGAAATTGCACACTTTTGTAGTGCATTTATTTTTCTTCTTTTTTTTCGTCTTATGGTTTTGTTCATAAAAGACATCCTTAGTGACCTTGTCTTATCTGAAATCTCTTTTGAAAGTATATAATTCTGGACAGTGATAGAATTTTCAAGGATTGCTCGTAAGGATTGTTCTCCATTACAACATTCAATAAATCATAGGTTTTAAGATATGATTTTATTTTCACTGAGAAAATCTGATAGTTTTCGCCAGTGAAAGTTTGTGGGGCATTCAACGAGAGACTGTTGCTTGCCATGTTTGAAAATAGGTTTAAAAAGTGATATTGGTTTAAAATGATTTGAAAATAGTTCTTTGGAAGAACTCACAGATCCCATAATACCAATAAAGCTCTTGATACCACTATTGATGTTTTAAAAGATGGGCAGCAAAAGGATTTAACGTAATGATTGAAAAACATCTGTCAATAATTTTATTAAGCATAACAAGGCTTTAAATAGCCAATTAGGAATAAAACAATTCACATAATTTAAAATTCAAAAAACCTAAAATATCTCAACTAACTTAAACAATCTAATAGAAATTTAAAATTGAAATTCATCCTAAAACTAAGTAACTTATTATGCTAAAACAGTTACTGTAGTAGCTGAAAGCAACAAAACTTCAATAGATTCGCATAAGGAGATTCACTCTCAAATGGAAAGACCGGCGATCAAGATCCAAAATCAGGATGCTCCACACTTATTCTTGGAATGAATCAAAACTGATTCAACTCCAAGGATCAATTCTCTTGGGACTGCAAATCTCTCAAAGATCTGCCGCAATCAAAGCAAACTAAAGTTCAAGTGTATATATATTGTAGATCATCAAGGAAGAAAGGACATACTTTGAACAAACCAACTTCGTTCTCTTTGTCTACTCTAAACAATCATTGTAATCTAAGTATAGTTTACTGTGTAACCAGTAAGGAGAAGAAAGAGAGAAAAATATTGGTGAGGCATTGTATCACAATTACTACGACTGTACTTAGAACCAAAAGAGGGTTGGTGTTCGAGATAACATCACCATACTTATACGAAGTTGTTCAAGGAACTTTGAAAAGAGAACACGCTTGCAACCCAAAGAGACTGGATTAGGATTCACATTGAATCCGAACCAGTATAACAATTCTGGGTGTCATTTAATTTCTACACTTTATATTTTGTCTTTAACTTTATCTTGCCTCTACTTTCAGCCGACTACTTGGTAAAATAGTCAACTACTTAGTTATAAGAAGAAAAATCGACAATTCACCCCTTTCCCTCTTTTACTTTTAATTGGTATCAGAGCAGATCTCACATATTTACCTTATTGCTTAACATCTAGTGAGAAAAGATCATGTCAAACCAAGTAACTGTTGGGGAATTGTTTCAAGAAGGGACATCTCAAGTAAGGCCATCATATTTCAATGGACAATACTTCTCCAATTGGAAAGTTTGCATGGCAATATATACGAAGTCATGTGACATCAAAGTGTGGCGCGTAATCAAAAAAGGAAATTATCCACTTCTAGCATCAAAGTCTGACAAGAAAGCTGAAGGACAATCATCCACTGATCCAGAAGATATAGATGACTACTCTGATTAGCAAATGGCAGTAATCCAAGTTAATGCCAAGGCACGAAATCTGTTATATAATACCATAAGTGGAGAAGAATATGAGAAAATTTCAAGCGGCTATACAACCAAGGAAATATAGGACAAACTGAAAGTTACCTATAAAGGAACAAGCAAAGTGAAAGAAACAAGGATAAATCTATTGGTTCACGACTATGAACTCTTTCAGATGAAAGAGAGTGAATCCATTTAAGAAATATTTGCACGATCCAGAAAAATCATTGAGATCTGAAAGCTTTTGGTAGACCATACTCTAGTGGTGAACAAGTTCAAAAACTTTTAAGACGTTTTCCCACTGCATGACAGACAAAAGTAGTTGCACTTGAATCTCAAGACCTAGACAAACTGTCATATGATGAACTGTATGGAGATCTTATAGCTTTTGAGAAAATACATCTCAAAAAACGTGGTCAGGAAGAAAAGAAGAAAATTATTGCTTTCAAAGCCACGACTGAAAGATCTGAGAATGACAATGATGATGCAGAGGCACTTGAAGAAGAAATTGCCATGGTCTCGGGAAATATGAATGGATTTATGAGAAGATATATATACACAAAAAGGGGAAGAATATCATCCAGAAGAATCAGACAATACAATGAACAAGACAAAAATGATGGAAGATGTTTTGAATGTGGAAGGTATGGCCATGTTCAAGCTGAATGCCCGGATCTCAAAAGAAAGGTCTCTAGAGGTTTCAATAAAAATAAATCCTTCGGAAGCTAGAGAGATGAAGACAGCCCAGAACATTAAGAAATAGCAAATTTATGTTTCATGACTATTTTGGAAAATGATATGAACAAATACTCTGGTTGACGGACTGATGAAGATGTATCAGACGATGACAACAAAGAAGAAACTGAAAATTGCTTCATGGCACGCGGTGAAACAAGTGAGGTAAGACCTTATAATTGTGAAAGATGTAATGGATTGTAGGATATTCTTGATCTTACCCTAAAAAGTCTCAAAAATTACTAAATGAATTAAAGAGACTCAATAGGGAAAAGAAAGACTGGAAACTCAAACTTGAAGTGTATGAAATCGAAAGAGATGTTCTTCAAGAGGAGGTTCAGGAATTGCAATTGCAACTTAATAGCATGTGCAAATCCATCAGTCATAGTTCCGTCAGGTCTAACCAAGAGACTTACAAGTCAACTATAAAACGATCTGTTAAAACTGGGTCTACAAGTACTGACACTAGTGGTAAATCAAAAATTGAATCCATCCCTGTGTGTCATTATTATAATAAGACTGGTCATAAGTATTTTTTTTGTAGATTTCATAAATTAAATTTTTCAGGAAGGATTTGGAAGCCCAAAATTAGTCCTGATCTTACTAGAACTAACCAATAAGGACCCAAGCAAGCTTGGATACCTAAAAAAAGGTAATAATTCTATTTTGCAGGAACACCATAGAAAGAGTCGAAAAGGGAAATGGTATTTAGACAGTGCTTGTTTCAGTCACGTGACGGGTGACAAGAATCTATTCAAAGAGTTCAAAAAAATAAATGGAGAAAATGTCAAATTTGGTGATGATTCAAAAGGTAAGATTGTTGGCACCGGTACAGTTTCATTCAATAATAACTCAAATTCAATAAAATAGGTTGCGCCATTAAAGATGAGAGGGGTAAAATTATTCTACCAGGAAAAAGGTATGGAAGTGTTTACATTCTAGGCGGCATTAAAAATCTAGATGGTCACATTTGTTTAGCGTCCATATTTGATGATCCATGGATGTGGCATAAGAAACTTGGCCATGCAAGCATGCACCTGATTGAAAAGCTCTTCAAACATGACCTAGTTGTTGGCCTTCCCAAACTCAACTTCTCTAGAAATCATGTATGTAATGCACGTCAACTTGGCAAACAAACCAGAAACTACTTCAAATCCAAAGATATTGTGTCCACAACCACCTTGTAGTTACTACACATGGATTTATTTGGACCTACTGCCAGCATTGGAGGTAAACGATATGAATTTTTTATTGTTGATGACTAGTCCCGCTCTAGAAAGAAGATCATTTGAAGCATTCTACAATGATCAAGGATATACTCACAATTTCACAGCCCTAAAATCACCTCCACAAAATGGAGAAGTTGAACGCAAGAATAGAACCTTGCAAGATATGGATAGAACAATGATATTAGAACACTCACTCCCAAACCATTTTTGGGCAGAAGCGGTCAGCAAAACATGCCATATTCTCAACAGATGTCTCATACGGCCAATTCTAAAGAAGACTCCATATGAGATGTGAAAAGGTAAAAGGCCCAACATAGGTTACTTTCATCCGTTCGGCAGTAAATGCTTCATTCATAACAATGCTAAGGATTATCTTGGTAAGTTCGACCCAAGGAACGATGAAGGTATATTTCTTGGTTATTCTATTAACAGTAGATCTTTTAGGGTTTACAACAAACGTACATTATGTGTAGGAAAATTAGTTCATATTATTTTTTATGATAATAACGCTATGATCGAGAAAGGAATCATTGCAGGTGATGAAGATACAAATCAAGGAGTATCGAAGACAACTGAGTCTCAAGATCCTTAGAAGTCCACTAACAGCAGCAACGAACTTACAGAGTCGACTAATGAATCTATCAGTAACTAGACTGAACCTCAAAAAGAGTCAATTACTCAATCTGCTGAAACAAGACCAAATGAATGGAGGAGTGAACCTGAATATCCACAAAAGTTCATTATAGGAAATCCATATAATGGAATGAAAACCAGGGTAGCCCTCAAGAAAAAGGCCAATATTACACTTATCTCTCAAATTGAAGCAAAGAAGGTTGATGAAGCGTTAAAGGATTCCAGCTAGGTACAAGCTATGCAGGATGAACTTGATCAATTTGATAAATATCATGTATGGAAGTTAGTGCCTAAGCCAGCAAATGCTACAATCATTGGAACAAAATGGGTATCCAGGAATAATTTGAACGAGGATGGAAAGGTAATCAGGAACAAATCCATATTGGTGACTCAAGGCTACTCACAATAGAAAGGAGTCGACTATGATGAAACCTTTGCTCCGGTAGTCCGGTTAGAATCAATTCGTATATTTCTTGCGTATGCATCTTTTAAAGGCTTTAAAAATTTTCAAATGGATGTTAAGAGTGATTTCTTAAATTGTTTTATTGGTGAGGAGGTATATGTAAATTAACCTCCTAGTTTTGAAAATTCACAATTTCCTTACCATGTATATAATTTGACTAAAGCTCTTTACGGACTCAAGCAAACCCCTCAAGCTTGGTATGAAAGGCTAAGCTCATTCAATCATGGATTTACCAGAGGTAAAGTAGATACTACATTAGTTATCAAAAGATCCTCTGAAAGTAATCTCATTATTCAAATTTATGTTGATGATATTATTTTTTGTAGTACTAACTCTCTTTCTGTGCAAAGAATTTTCAAATCTCATACAGAGTGAGTTCGACATAAGTATGATGGGAGAGACTCACATTTTTACTTAGACTCTAAATTTAGCATTCAGAGAAAGACACATTTATCTGTCAGACCAAGTACACAAAGGAGTTGATTCACAAATTTGGCATGAGTAATGCTAAAGCGATTGGTACACCCATGAGCTCTTCAATAAATCTTGACAAAGATGAGAAGGGAAATCCAATGGATGAAACTAAGTATCGTGGGATGATTAGATGTTTGATTTACTTAACTTCTAGTCGACCAAATATTATGTTCAATGTGTGTAAATGTGCCAGATTTCAGTCAGCTCCTAAGGAATCACATATAACTGCAGTAAAGCGAATAATTCACTATGTTATCGGAACTACCTCTTATAGAATATGGTATCCACGATCTAACAATTTTAAACTTGAAGGTTTTTCAAATGTTGATCTTGCAGGGGATAGAAAGACCTGAAAAGCACCAGTGGAATGTGTTAATTATTGAAAAAGGCATTAATTCCCTGGAACAACAAAAAACAAGGATCGGTAGCCATATTCACAACCGAAGCAAAATATATTGCTATTGGACAATATTGTGCTCAATTACTCTGGATGTCTCATCAATTGTGTGACTATGAACTATCCTTTAAACCTATTCAAATTTTCTGTGACAAATCTAGTGCTATATGTCTCTCAAAGAACCTTGTTCATCATTCTAGGTCTAAGCATATAGATATTAAGCATCATTTCATTAGAGATCATGATCTTAAATGAGATATAGAATTGATGTTTGTCAGCACTATTGATCAATTAGCAGACATTTTCACAAAACCCTTGATTGAAGATAGGTTTTGTGTTTTAAGGAAATACTTGGCATAATTTCACTTATTACTAAAAATTAGGACTTATGTGTTACTAATTAATTCTTTCTGTCGTCCTTTTTACTGTTTCCTTATGTGTGTAAGAAGTCATTAATTGTGCGCCTCTGCTTTCCCTCATTTGTCTGCCACAACTATCCAGAAAGGAAAATCAATTATCATGTCCTTTCATTTACGCCTTTTCCTTTTATGTACTCAACCGTCAAATCCATTCTTTTTAACCCTCTCAATCACTCCCATTATTCTTTCATTGGTACTATCACTCAAAAAACCTTTCCCTAAACTTATCAATGGCGGAAAACTCCAAAAACTCCTCTGCCTCCACTCAAAAAAGCACTCGTTCTACTAAAAACCTTCTTCACAACCCCCAGAACCAGTCGATTTAGGTTCAGACCAATCTGAAGGCTTTGCCTTTTCTCAGATAGAGCTCTCCGATGATGCACGTAGCTTGAATGAGAAAGCTCTTGGGAAACGACCCATGGTAGAAAATCCTGAGTATTTCACCCCGAAGAAACCCAAAGTAGACCTCTCAAGTTCTTTAGAGTCTGACATCAACTTCTAGGATACTCCAAACAGAGACACCTTCATTGCTTTCAAAGACAAGCCAATAGCCTATGGCTGATTGATCGATTTGAATGACATGGAAGCCTTAAACTGCAAGGTAAAGGAACTTTTCGATTTCCAAGGTTGGTAAAATTTTCTTTCACTGCCTTCCCCAAAAGTCTATGAAGCCCTATTTAGGATGTTCTATGCAAATCTTCGTTCCCTAAGCATGATAAGTTAGAATCTCTAGTTCAAGGAAAGCGCATTGTTCTAGATTATGCTATGTTTGACTCAAGTGTAAGTGTTCTGGTTTCTCTATGTTGTTCAAAAATACCTGGACTGAAGACTTTGAAATTTTTTTTGATCAAGTAAATCGTTTCATAGCCGAGTCTCCCTCCGATTCTCTTCCAAATCAGTTATGTCCCAGTGATGTTAGTTTTGAAACTCGGGTCCTCGTACATATTGTGGAAACAACCCTTCTCCCTCGCACTAGCTTGTTCTCTACCTTTTTCCAACGGGATACCTTTCTTTTTTACTGTCTAGCGACCAAGCATAAAGTCAAATTGTCCTCCTAGTCATAAACTTCATGATCGAAATTGTAATGATCTCACAAGTCTTCCCTATGATATGGTTATCACGCATCTCCTCGAAGCCCACAATATCTCTATTTCCAACTACCATTTTGTCTCTGTCACTAGATCCCACAACTCTAGAGCCTTTTCCAGTATGGGGTATGTTTGTGTGAAATGTACTTGGGTGAAGAAGCAAGAAGGAGAGGTTAAAGTTGTTCAGACTGAATCCAAAGCCAAAATGTCTAGTTCCCATCCTAGTAAGTGTGATCCTGAACTAATGGAGAAGTTAACTACTATTGACACGAAGCTAACCATCATCAAGGATCTTCTTATCTCTACCCAATCAACCATTAGGGATATTCATGACATCTCAAAGGAGACGGGGTTTGATGTATCAAAATAAGAATCAAGATTCTCAAGTTAGAAGAAAACGCAGTCAAAGCTTTCAAGGAAGTGCATGACTGGATCGATGGGGTATCTGTTACACTGCATGCTAGCTTTGATCGTCTCAAGGAGGCTATCTGCAATACTCTCACTTGTTTTCTGCGTCGTAAATTTGTGAATGGGTGGATCTTAAAGACAATCTTTTTGTTTGTTTTGTTTTGGATTGGTTTTCCAGTCTTTGGCTATTTTGGTAAGACAATCACTGCACCAGTAGGCTTATCTCTGCACTCCTGCTTATTTTTATTAGGACAATCACTCTTGCCTATTTATGTAAATATATTATTACCAGTATAATGCTTTTGTTGATGCCAAAGGGGGAGAAATAACTATAACAAGTATCCAGTACTGCGAGTACACACATTTTTATGGCTGCCTTGTTGAGGGGGAGTCAACAGCCACAGGTATCAAGCATAGCGAGTTCACACATCTTTATGGCTGCCCTATTGAGGGGGAGTCGACTGCCATACGGTGCTCAGTCAAGGGGGAGTCAACTACAGCAGGAAGAGAATCAACTAAATAGGGAAGTAAACTTCTTTTATATGTTATTTTGTCATCATCAAAAAGGGGGAGATTGTTAGATCTAGATTCCAATGATGAAAAATAACATATCTTTGTTAGCAAGACCATTCCAAAAGCAAATAAGGATGAGAGCAAGTCTGTCAACGATGTACGAAAGAAGACAACGAGGCCTCTTCTCAGATGTTGCCTCCCTACCCTGACCACGAATCCTCTCGATCCATCTAGCAATCTCTATAACTCTGTTGAAAGAAATATCACCCTAAGTATCTCTGGCCATATGTAGCCTGATACCATAGGTAAGTGTATCTATGAATCTCTTCACCCTATCCCTCTCAGTATGGATCAAAATAGTTCCATGGCGTGATAGATCCACAAATCTGGTCTCGTACTGGGTAACTGTCATGCTACCCTAATGTAGGCGCTCAAACTGGCTACGCAGATCCTCTCTCTAGGTAAAAGGAATGAACTTCTCCAAGAATTGTTGTGAAAACGGATCCCAAGTGAGTGGAGGTGAACCTGCTAGCCTACCCCGAACATACTTTTTCCACCATCTCTTGGCAGAACCAGTCATCTGAAACACTGCAAAGTCAACTCCATTGGACTCCACTATGCCCATGTTGTGCAACACCTCATGTCAAGGGTCCAAGAAATCATGTGGGTCCTTAGAAGGTGTACCACCAAAATGAATAGGAAATAGCTTGGTGAACATGTCCAACCCCTTTAGCCCCTCTATCGACATAGTGGGTCTCTCCCCGGTCTGTGTAGCAATAACGGGCTGAACTACTCCAACTGCAGGAACCATCGGAGTCTGATATATGGAAGCCATCTGATCGGTAGTATGAGTAGCGGGAGTCTGGGCTCCTCCCCCAACCTGAGAGACGGTTGGTGCTACAGGAAATGCACCGGCCTAGGCCACACTCTCCATAAGGCCCACTAAGAGGACTAGGGCGTCCTGAGGTACGAGGATGGAAATGAACCCCTCCGGGACCTAAGCTGGTCCAACTGGCACGGTCTGAATAGGGACTTCCTCTTACTACTCAATCGCATGCTCTACAATAGGTGCTACAGTACGGGCTCTAGGCTGAGCTCTGCCCCTACCTCTACCTCTATTTCGACCTCGGCCTCGACCCCTACCCCTGGTAGTGGCTGCAACCTGGGGCTCCGGCTCCTGCTCGGCTATGGAAGCAGTACGTGTCATCACCATCTGTGAGAGAACAAGAATAGAATGATTCAAACTTCACCGATAGAATAAAATTGCACAATAAAGAAGGAAAGAATTGACATTTTCCTAAAACCTTATAGCCTCCAGAAGATAAGTACAAACGTCTCCATATCGATCCTCCATACTCTACTAAGCTTGATCATGACTCGTGAGACCTAGGCAACCCAGTGCTTTGATACCAACTTGCCATGAACCGAAATCTCAACCACGAGGTCGTGATGGCGCCTAACATTCACTTACTAGGCAAGACAACATTAGCTAATTAATTATTCATGTTTAACAATTTAACAATAGGACAATAATAATTCAAGACTAAAATAATCTCAAATGCATGTGATAAAGACATAAGTAACGAGGTCAATACCATTTCCAGAAGTTCGGTGTCACGAATACATGAGCATCTAGAGTACTACAAACATGGTCTGAAATGAAATACAACTGTCTAAAACTAGAATAACAGTAAAACAAGATAGAAGGGGACTTCAGGGACTGCAGACGTCAAGCAGCTCTACCTCAAGTCTCCTGGCAAGTCAATCCGAGCGAACTCCTCAATGCACCGCTGCGACCAACACCGGGATCTGCAACAAGAAGTGCAGAAGTGTAATATGAGTACAATCGACCCCATGTACTCTATACGTGATGAGTCTAACCTCGACAAAGTAGTGACGAGGCTATGACATGACACTCACTATCAACCTGTACGAATAATAATAATAGAATACATAAATATAGATAAAGAAATAAACTCATAAAAACGGATCTGGAGGTCAACTAACAGAGGACCCCAGAATAACATTATCTTACAACCTCATATCACACTACTGAGATAAAACACTACAGCTACAGACAACTACAACACATCATACTCTGTTGCGGCGCGCAACCCGATCCTAACATTTATCACAATACCTATTGCGACGTGTAACCCGATCCCAATATCATTTCACAGTATCTATTGCGGCGTGCAATCCAATTCTAATATCATATTAATATTTGTTGCGGCGTGCAACCTGTTCTCAATATCATTTCATCTCAATACTATTGTGGCGCGCAACCCGTTCGCAATATCAACTCATAAGCATATACGACTCAACACAACCAACAACATAATTTCAATATAAAAGGGAAATAAAGCGTGCAGAACATCACAGAACTACCAGTACAAATGGATAACAACTAATACCTCGTATTCACAAACCTTGACAACTCATCATTTCAAGAATAGCTAAATAAATCACATAATCGGAATAACATAATAAAGGGCAACAAGTAATGCAAAGACAATAAGAACAAGTGAAAACATGAGATAATGAAAATATACAATTAATACAGGTAGGAACATATAGAAGGTAAGTAGGTATTGAGTGAGGATGAATAAATTGAAACAAGTAGCAATTAAATAAAAGATAACAAGTAAGGCATGGATAACAAGTAAGGACATGTAGCAATTAAGGCATGTAACGAATATAACATGGAATAAATAATCATGTAAAGGTAAATAGCCCAACCCACATGCTTTAACCCATGACAACGCATTTACACTCGTCACCTCGCATATACGTCGTTCTCACACATAATTCACGTAACAAATAGACCAACAAGTCCTAATTTCCACAAGTCAAAGTTAGACACTATACTTACCTCGTTTTGCAACTAAATCAACAACCAATCATGGCTTTTACTTTCAAACAAGCCTCCAAACCATTTAAATCTAGCCAAATATCATTCAAATAATTCAAAATAAGCTTGACGATCGCAAAACACACACTTAAATTTTGCTCACTAATCAAATATAGTATAGTATAATATCATATCCACAGGAATTAGATTTAAACAGTATTCTCGTAGTTTCTAGCTTGATTGATATCCAAGATGATCAACAGTTCAGATTTATATGATTAATAACTAAAATTAACTAAGAATCTAAAGCTATTGACTAATGACAATCAAAACAAGGAATAGGCAAATAAGGTTATCAATGGGAGAAGATAGGGTTTTGATATGATATGTGCAAGATAATTGTTCGGGATCTAACTCTAGATAATTCACTTCTAATGTTCAAGTGAGTCTCTCGAATTCACTCAATTATTAGTTCAACCGTTTAGCAAAAACTCGTTTCTCGATTAAGTCTTCACCTCACAAGATGAACCAATTTAAGCACGTGAAGATATGCAAGAATGCGTAGTGGATTGGTCTTTAGGAAAATCTCTTTCGATTATTCTCCTAACTAGGTCTAATCAATGATTCAACTAGCCTCTTTCGATTACTTTGAATAATCTATGAACTCAACCAACAATATAATGCAAAGATATCACAAGTTATGCCTCTATCGATTACATGAACTAGTGAATATAGATGGAACAATTAAATTATCCAAAATGATTCAATACATAAAACTAGAGTTATAATTCACAAACAATCATCAATACACCAAATCCATCAAATCCTAAAGGGAACTACTCCATAGATATGGAGCAATTCATCACAAATAAAATTAAAATATAGGAAAGCATAAATTCTATCCAAACTCGGGTCTTGAGTGAGGAAGGAATGATGAAATCCTTGTGCTTGTGTTATTCTAACTCCTCCGTAGCCTCCGTCGGTCCAAATTATGTCCAAAATCCAGTAAATAATTTTTTTTCATGTATTTATACCAAGTAGGGTCGGCCTAGACGAAATCACCCTTTCCTAGCCGAAATAGGAAATTCACTTTGTAAAATTTGTACAGGCGCGCCGCATGGGGCGACGCACCATGTCACGCGCTAGTGGGGAACTTCAGGGAGCTCAACTTTTCATCAGGCAGCCCAAAACACACTGCTGCGGCGCACCACGTGCCGCCCCACGTGCCGCAGCAGTGCAATTTTCTCAGAGTTATGCTTTTTGCTTGTGTTTTGACGTCCAGACTTGGTCCTCGACCCCCGAACACGATCCCGACTTAATCTCTTGGGTTTTTACTCAGACTTCAAAGCTCCAAATAACTCGAATTAGTTCCACGACATCTACATAGCTCGGAATCACTCCTAAAAGGCATAAAACACACAATAAGTGCAAAACACTACCAATTAAAGCTCAACACAAGTAAAGTGCAGTGAATTAGAGTGCAATAAGTGAGTAAAATACGAGATTATAACCTACCATCAATACCCCACACTTAAACCATTGCTCATCCTCGAGCAATCAAACTACACTTCATATAGACACGGCCTTTTTCAACAACTCTCATAACTCATCATACCAAAAATATTTAAAACAGATTAAACACAATACCGTAACATCCTCGCCTCAAGATTTGACTCAAAATCACCATACATTTTTCACACCCGCTTACTTACTCTAACACAGAGGTCAATGACATTACCTTACCTTCATGAATCAAGTGCCCTCACACTACAATAGAGAGTAGTTCCACACGCAATATGATTTAAGAACAATTAGGAATTCAAAATAGAAAGAATTCGCTCACTCTCAGAAACAACATTCATATGCCACAAAAGACGTACCATAGGCTTGCCCGTAGTGTACTACTCTACTAATTGAGCTCATTCAGTCAAGGATCAAGTAGTACTTTAATTGGTTATAATGTAGACTGCGGGGTGGGTAGGATACATTTGGATATACGAGTGACTACACCTCCCTAAGCACTTTAATACATTCACTTAACCATTCAAAACCCCAAACTTATGTCAAACTATAACTCCACCTTCACATCAATATACATTAACTCCCTACTTCTTTAAGCACAATTTTATCAAGTTTCCACAATCAAAGAATATTTTTCACAATCATACACTTATTTCTTTCTTTCTTTTTCAATTCAAGTGGCTCTTACTTTTTCACAGCAGTGCGCCTTTCTCCTTAGTTCAATAGTTCCACTCAAAAGCCAGACCAACCACCCCACACTTCAACTTTTACAAAGTTCATAACAAATTCAAGTGCTCGCGAGAGGTACAAGGTTCAAATAGATGGTCAAGTTAAACAAATGAGTAAGGCTTATAATGTGGTTGCCAAAAATACAGGATTACAAGCTCAGCGGGTTTAACTACGATACATAACAATTAGGTGGGTAATAGCATATATTTGGCTCAACAACGGAATGCTTATGTCCCTTCCAAGACGGAATAAAACTACTATTTCACTTTGCACACAAACGGGGCAAGTTGTAGACATCAATGCAATACACAGAATAACGCAAAACCTCACACACACACATGGCACATAACTCACTCAGGATGGGACTCATCAAGACACTCTAGTGAAAGCAGTTAAGCAAAGTTAAGATCATACAAATTAAGGTACTTATACAAGAGTCAAAAACTGAGCCTAAGCGTCACAATTAAAGCACTTACTATTGTCAAGGCATAATAAAGTCAAGAGATATTGCCTTCATTTCAAATCATAGCACAAGATTTTCTACTCCTAAAAATATAAAAACTAACTACACCCGGTTCAACAAAAAAAACCTTGAAAAGAACCGCGGCACAAAGAAAAATCAAGGGAGAATTGTTACACTACCTATAAAAGAAAATCTCTGTCTTTTTTATTTCAACTTTAATCCATCAGGAAACCTGTCGCTGATATCCATCATCGGAAAAAATCAAAAAAATTTACAAAACATCTCCTTTTTTAAATTTTTTTTTTATCTCTCCTAACTACAACTAACAAAAAAAATTAATATACATACATACATCCCCCACCCCACACTTTAAGTTGTGGCATATCCTCATGACACACAATTAAAAAACATAAGGTAAAGGAAACTTCCCTGAATATATAGTCGGGGTCTGAGTCGAAGTCGGGCTCCATTCCTCGCGCCCGAACTAAAGCACACATCCATGCAGACAGCTTCTTCTCAACCTTTTTGGGGTACACCTCACACTTATCTTTCTTACTCACCGCAACCTTCTCTTTCGAGCCCTTCACTTTCCACTCACCACTCGCAGCTGGTTTTCCTTTTTGCACCCCATTTTCTACATCCATCTTGAAAGTCACAGTCTCCTCACCCACTCTAAGCATGAGTTTTCTCTCATGTATATCTAATATCGCTCTACCCGTCGCTAAGAATGGTCTTCCTAGGATGAGGGGGACCTCCTTGTTTTTTTTTATATTCACCACTATAAAATTCACAGAAAATACGAACTTATCCACCCGAAATAACACATCCTCCACTATCCCCTCGGGTATTAAAGTCATTTGGTATGCCAGCTGCAACGATATTGATTCAGACTTTATCTCTCCAATCTCCTTCTCTAGTTTCCTGTAAATAGATAGAGGCATTAAATTAATTGAGGCACAAGAATCACATAAAGACTTATCAAAATTAATAGATCCTAAAGAGCAAGGTATAGTAAAACTCTATGGGTCTCCACACTTTTGTGGGAGTTTATGCGCCGCGGCAGTACAATTTCCTCAGAGTTATGCTTTTTGCTTGCGTTTTGACGTCCAAACTTGGTCGTCGACCCCCAAACACGATCCCGACTTAATCCCTTGGGCTTTTACTCAAACTTCAAAGCTCCAAATAGCTTGAATTAGTTCCTCAATATCTACACAGCTCGGAATCACTCCTACAAGGCATAAAATACACAATAAGTGCAAAACACTACCAATTAAAGCTTAACATAAGTAAAGTGCATTGAATTAGAGTATAATAAGTGACTAAAACACGAGATTATAGCCTACCATCAAAGCTTTTGAAATTACCCATGAATGAAAAAGGTTCAATTTTTGATGAAATTGAAAAAGTCAACAAAAGTCAACCCCGGGCTCGCTTGGTCAAAATTTGAGATCCGGAAAAAAAAAACTGATTACCCATGAACCTATGAACCCAGTTATGTGATTTGTTTCGAAATTCGACCTCAATTTGAGGTCTAAATTCAAATTTTATAAAATTCCTAAATCCTACCCAAAACCCCTAATTTCTACCATGAAATTCCTAGATTTTATGTTAAAATGCATGAAAGGTAATGGGAATTGATTAAAAACTAGTTAAGTTGCTTACTAATGATTTTGGGAAGAAAAACTCTCAAGAAAATCGCCTCTAGAGTGTTTAGGGTTAAAAAATATAGTGAAATGAGCTAAGTCCTGATTTTTTATTCTTTTACCCAGTTGCAGGTATCGCAATTGCGAACTCTTGTTAGCAATTGCGAAGTCCGCATTTGCGAAACACTGATCGCAAAAGCGAATAGTGCGACAATCTTGCAAAAGTCACAAATGCGGCAAAACCTTCGCATTTGCGAAGGACAAACCCCTTGAAAATACGAGCCATGCTTCGCAAATAGGAAGGTGCTCCACTCAGCAAGGTATCGCAAATGCGACCCCAGGATCGCAAAAGCGATCCCAGACCTTATTGCAAAAGCGAACAATTGTTCGCAAATGCGGAATCCCAGTCTCAGCTCCCATTTCGCAAATGTGATCATTTGACCGCAAAAGTGAGGCTCTCAAATGCGAGCCTGACCTCGCAAATGCGAGATCAGCAACAGAACACTAGCAACTGAAATGCACCAGCAGTTGCATAATCATCCAAACTCATCCGAAACTCACTCGAAACTCACCTGAGCCCCTCGGGATCCAAACCAAACATGCACACAAGTGTAATAACATCCTACAAACTTGTTCGCTAACTCAAATCATCAAAATAACACGAATTGATCATCACAACTCAAGATTTTTAACCTTAAAACTCATTTTCACAATTTTTCACATAACACACCAAAATACGTTTGGATCACCCCCGGACCGCAACCAAACGTGCGTACAAGTCCAAAGATATTATACGAATCTCCAGAATCGTCAAAATAATTGTCCGAGATCATTTACCAAGAATGTTGACCGTGGTCAACTCAAGTCTCATTAGGTCAAAAATCACATTTTTAAAAACATTTACGTATAAACCTTTCTGAAAAACAACAAGGATCACGCACACAAATTAAAAATTATCAAATGAAGCTAATAATGGTCTTGGAACATGGAAATAAAATCTAGTGCTCAAATAACATATCGGGTCGTTACACTTCTCTATATGATGAGTTGTTAAATTGTTGACGGGTTACTTGTTATCGTATGTGTATCTTCTCTATATGCAGAAGTGTTAGTTTGTTTACAATGCTTGCGCATATTTTCTCTATGTGCACTGATGTCATTACTTGTACTTCATTCTTAGATTTCAATATTGTTGTTGTGTACATGTTTATACTATTGGGTTGTACGAGTTGAGTAAAATGAGTATCTTATGACTTAAAACCTCATCACTACTTCACCAAAGTTAGTAGTGATGAGTATCTGTGGATGATGAAGGCTAGCATTGAAGATGTACCAGCGTTCCAGATATAAACTATCACGTATTCATGGTAGATTATGATTTGTACTTCTATTTATGTATATTCAAACATATGTTGTATTTTCTTCGTAACAATGATGTAAATCTAAATCTTAGTGTCTCATGACTTGTACTAACAGTCCTTGGGGTAGTTGTATAGATTTTTTTGCCATCTTATTTATTATTTATTAATGGTCTTTCATTTGGATTGTGTTATTTATTGTTTGGCTGACCTAGCATGTGGGGGTTAGGCGTCATCACGACTAGGTGAGATTTTGGATCGTAACAAATTGATAACAGAGCTCTAAATAGGTTCTGTAAGTTATGAGCAAGTATCTAATAAAGTCTTGTAAATCAGTACGATGACGTGGTTGCTTCTCCCCAGCCGTCTACTTCAAGGAGGTCCAAAACAATTGATGAAGGGTCCCAAAAAAGTGAAACACCACTATCAACTGTCTTTGTTGTACCTTGATGTGTTAACTGATCCGCCACTAAATTTTGTTCCCTGTAATGATGGTGGATGACTGAGTTAGCTGGTGGATCAAGGACCATAGTGCATAATATCTAAATTAACACCTCTACATACATAATTTTTTAAAATCGTTCCTCTAACTTTATGAATTTTCAGTTTAGCAATTTTAGTTGTCATATGACATGTTTTAAATATCTGTGATTGTTGATTAAATTTATTTTCTTTATAAAATGTTTAAGTATGAGTTCTCATTAAATTTTTTATCATAGTTCCCACTAAATATAATACAACTAGAGTTTGTTAAATAATTGATAGAAACTAAAAGTGCTCATTTCAGACAAATTTAGATGACCAAAAATGAACATGGAATATTATAAGGAATAATCTAAACCTACTCCAAACCTAAGGGATCTTTTTGTCATTTTATCTTAGGAAAACTTTTCAATTTTTTTTTCTCATTGGCCCGTTTAGCTAATTAAACTTTTTCCTTTTCCCATAGACTTTACATATTGGACCGGCTAAAATTGGGTGAACCGGACACTGGAATCCTCTGGAACTAGAAGAAAGAACCGCCATCTTAGTGGGTCAACAATTTCTTAATGCCCAAGCCAACTTTTTAACGCAACCTATATAAAGTCCCTGGTTCTAACATCGACACCATCAAATTTATTGGTAATTGATTATCAATCCGAGTTCGGACTCTAAGCTTACGTTTCCATATATAGGAAATTTTTAAATCTTTGAACTGACCATTGGTATTGGTGAAGTTTTGTTCGTTTTCTCATGGTAATTTTCTATTTGTTTTACTTCGCATAAGAATTTTGTTTCGTTTTATATGGGAGCATATTGTTCTTTGCCGCTTAGGTTTATACACCCTTTGCCCTTTTCCATATCCTCGTCCTGTTTTTAGAATTCATGTTTTTTTTTTTTTTAGCATGATAAAGTAACTGCTTTTCATATTTTTAGGTTAAGAAATTTCGTGGTAAAGCTTTCATATGCAATTACTTTTTTTTTTCTTCGTTATTTTCTCTGCATATAGTTTTAATTGCATAATTGAAGCTCAAAACATATTATGTTTTCCACCTCAATTTTTGTTGATTAAAAGTTAAAGAGATGTTCTTGAGCTAGCATACATACACCTATTTAAGAGATCTCTGTTAAAAAAGAAAGATCTGGATATTTTGTGTCTTATTCTTGTTAAACATATTTGTAGTAGAAACATATTTGGTTTTTCATGAATGCGTTTCTGCTTTGTTTTCAGGCATCTCCGATAGTTGTGGGAACTACGATTGGAGCTGCTGCTTTGGGAGCTAGGTACTTGATAAGAGGATGGCAAACATTCAAAGCCGCACCTCGAGTTCGGAGGTTTTATCCCGGTGGGTTTGAACAAGTTATGACAAGAAGGGAAGCAGCATTAATTCTTGGAGTCAGGTATATATATATATATCTGGTGTTCTGTTTTGTGATACCAAAGTGTGTCTCGTCTCTTTTTTGCTCTATTCTTGGGGTATCAGGCAGGACTTAGATTGCACATTATGCAGAACCTGAACAATAGCTGCTTAGCTATAAATCTGACGGAACAAATGTCCCTTGTAGATTGTTAGGAGGTTATCACTTTCAGAATGTATATTATGCATAGTCCTTTAGAGGGTCAGGTTAATAGAATTGATGGTCAATTTGCTCATCAATAGGCAGATTGTTGCGCCTGGGCATACTTTGAATCAAACTTGACCTCATTTATTGGTTGAATTACATTAAATTGCTTCATGTCCAATATATGGTTTCTTTTCCTTGCAGAGAAAGTGCTGTCCTGGAGAAGATAAAGGAGGCTCACAGGAGAGTAATGGTTGCAAATCATCCAGACGCCGGTGGTAGCCATTATATTGCTTCCAAAATCAATGAAGCTAAGGACATCTTGTTAGGGAAAACCAAGACAGCTAATTCCGCTTTCTAATTCACCATTTTGTTTGCACCTTACTTCTTAACAGCTTAATTGTCAGTATACGTGTAACAAAGTGAATTTGTATCCGTAGATATGTATGTTACTATCATAATTTAGGAGACTTCTTTGCAATAAAGAGTTGTACTATCCTGTTTCCTTTCCCATTTTGAACCAGGGATCTGCACGGAACATATGAACACCTCTCTTGAACTATATGTATATCAGTAGTTGAACTTTTTCAAGTAACTACACTTGCAGTCCATACAAACCGGAGAAAAAACTCAGAGCAAGATATCAAACAAGTAGCATTTTGCATTATATTTTCGCGAAATACGTCTATTCTTGATACATTGCAGCAATCGAGCAAACTCCAAAAAAAATTGGAGAAGCGGCTATTTCACAAGTCACACTAAATACCTATAAAGAATGAGCAGACATCATGTACAAACAGAACGCATTTCCTTCGATGAAACACAAGAAACAAAAAATCCTAATGTTACAAAATGCAACTTGGAGGACTTTCTTCATATGTCATCAATGGAGAAAAACTTTAGTTGCCCGAGAAAATAATTCATGACGATATTGGCTCGTACGGATATGATAGCCATGGGTGTTTTAGAGCCTCTAAAGCAGAAGGTCGCTTCTTTGGGTTAACTTGTAAAAGGTGAGCCACAAAATCAATAAAACCTTGATCTCCCATCGGTAATCGATACCTCAACGATGTCTTTTTGGGTATTAAGTATTCCAATCTGTTTGTTTCCTATAAATAGAAAAAAGTGGAATGGTCAATATACAAGTGAGCAGCAGACTGAAGCAGAGCAACATCCGTGCTTGAAGCACTGTACTCAGGGGAGGCAAAGAAGTGGAACTCTCTAAAATAGGAGAACATATTAAATCCTAATCTTTTGACATGTGTATTATATTAAATTTTATTTTATTTTTGGCTAAAGTTACATCCTTAATTAACCAACTCATAGAAAACAAAGGATCTGAAGGGTCTCCTGCCAGAGGCGGATCTAAGATTTTAATTGTATGGATTCAATATTTAAAATTTTTAATATTGAACCCATTATATTTTTAAAGTTATGGGTTCATATGTATTTATTACAATTTTAGTGATTTTTACACATAAAATTATGCTCCGCGCCGAAAGTACTTGGTTCAGTTGAACCCGGTAACTCTATGTTGCATCCGTCTCTGTCTCCAGCAACGATTTTTACTAATGTTTCAGCAAATTACAAATCATAGTCGAAGTTCAACTCAAGGAAATATTTAGTAGATAAAGAACTATCAAAACCAAAGGCCTTTCATTGATTAACATATGCTGTCCTCGAGACTATGTACATGGACTCGAGATGAGGTACATATCCTATAAGGGTGAAAATTATTTATACCTCTAACTTTGCTTTAAAAATCAAACTTTCCCCTCAACTTTGAACAATAGACATTCTCCCCCTCATTTCTCAATTGACCTTTTAAAATGCCTATTTTACCTTTTTTATTATCACCGTTAATCTCTCTTTTTCTTTTTATTCTCTTTTATATCATGATATTTTTCTCTTTTCTAATAATATATATTTTGAAAAAAGAACCTATCTAATAATCTCATTTTCAAAATAAAAAAATTAAAAATAATAATCAAGCATATAATATTAATGATGTTGAGTAGTGAAAATGATGAGCGAATAAACAAGATATTATAATATAGTGGTGAAGGGGTTTAAAAATTATTTTAGGTCACACGTTCAAATCCCAGATATGGTGCTTTAGTTTCTTTTCAAAATCTCTTGTATGAATTTTTGGCTCCGCCACTGAGAAATTATAACTTAAGGGGTCGTTTGGTTTGAAAACAAGTTAGGCTGGGATTAGCCATGATGGGATTAGTTATATTGGGATTAATTATCATAATATTATTTCTTATTGACTATTTGGTATATTGTATTAGCCCATTGTCAATTTTACTGCTTTATCCTAGGATAACTTATCCTGGATTACTATTCCACCATCTGGTACAAGTTATCCCGGAACACTATTTTAAGCTTAGGATAACTTATCCCAGGAATAGTAACCAAACACAGGATAAGGCGGCACTAAATTTTTTCCCAGGATTATTTTTGCTTATCCATCATACCAAACGACCTCTAAATATATACTTAATGCGTGTTATATTAAAATAACAATCATAAAAGTAACAGTAGATTTTGTAGCAATTTTATAAAAGGAATATTCTATTTATTATTTTAATAAACTTAAGTTACAACTTATAATAAGACATGGGAAAATAGGTGATCAACCCAGAAAAGGAAGGGAAAAAGAAATGAAATAAAGAGTGGAAAGGAAAGGAAACTTTACCTGATTTCGTTCATATAGCATGTGATTTTTAGTGAAATATTTGTAAGTATCTCGTCCTTTGACGAGCATCTCTTGATCAATCGGACCTATGATACCAATTACCCTAGCAAGCAGGGCGGCGGGAGAGTCATTCTGAAAAAGGACCTGCAAACATGGACAAAGAGCTATAAAATCCCACTAGCAGAAGACTTCATTATAAGCAAACTTGAATATTCAAAAACTTTATTTCTATTCACTTATTCGTGAAGAGAGTAAGAGCTATAACTTAATTGATTTCTCATTAGCTTGAATTTTACTTTGCCAACGGGGTTTTTCTTTCCAATTAGGTAAAATTCACCAACTGGATATTAGTTGCTCGAGAAAGAATCAGCTCAGAGAGAAGTAACAAGAGTACAACTACAGTATTACAATACACGTGTTATCAACTATTTATGCCTGTTAATGCAAGAGTTTTAATTGGCAAAAACATTTGTTGTCTAACAAAGGGAAAAATTGATACTTGAACGAAATATAAAGTTCCCTAACGCGTTACTTAACTCCATCTAATTACATTAGGCATGCCACTGTCAGAATTTTGCTTTATCCACAAGGTCGTTAGTCCTTCTGAAGATTCTCAGTGGAAAAGCAATATCAAACCCAAAAGCTAATAAAGTAAAACATAAACGATTTACTCGTCTAGAGAAACATTCTTCTGCAAGTTGGATATTGGTTTCTTGTGATTCTAACATAAGATAGGATTAAGTAGCAAGATCGAAGAATGGTCTCTCAATGTCCTCCAAACAAACTTATTTCATATTAGGATTACATGTCACTTGCCAGCAGTTACTAGGGAGCTTCTGAAAGGTTTGGAGCCAATAGCAACTCCAAGACATAATTTCTTTAATAACTGAGAAATCCCTGAGGGCCAGCGGCGCATGGTTCAAAACTCGGTAAATAAGGGGTCCGCTCTTGTACCCTTCTCCAGATAAATATCAGGCTTTCATTTGCAGCAAGGTCCGAACCCTTGGCGTGCGCCTAACCCATATATCACGCGCTACGCTCTTACCACTAGACCAAAGCTCTAGAGCTAACTTCATGAAATAATTATGTGTTGCATAAATTTGGATTTACCAAATTCATAAATCCAGAAGAAAGGGGAAGGGATCAAAATGAAAAAGTGAATAAGCACTTCAAGAACTACCACAATGCATGGCATAATGGACAATAAAACCCACTATAAATTCATACTGACAATAAATATATACAGATAACAATCAATATATAAAATGCGTAACAAAAAAACTTACATTGCCCGTGCAAAGTTCTGCCAAGATGCAGCCAAGGGACCAGACGTCTATCTTTTTATCATAAGGAAGCCCCAAAATAACTTCTGGTGCACGGTAGGATCTTGACTGGACATAAGAACAAAGATGATCTGTTTCGAAGCAACTGCTACCCAGATCAATTACCTTCACCTCACATCTACTGTAGCTTTTCACCAATATGTTTTCAGGCTTCAAATCACAATGTATGAGCCCAAGGCCATGCAAGAACTGAAGAGCCTCTAAACACTGAATAGTGATTGACTGCACAACAGATTCATATGAAATTGACCACATAAAGTATCATTAGCATCAAATCGCTATAAATATTTTGATCCAACAAACCTGCAGTCTTGGCATAGTAAAGTAGACTTCTCCACCAGATTCTCTATTAAATTTATGGAACTCATACAGATTGGCCTTCAGTAGCTCACATACAATTAACAAATGTTCCTGAAAACCGACACAAAGATCAGTGTCAAATTTTCGTGACCAAAAGTTTCTTCTGCTTACATTAAGAATAATACATAAATGTAATGTATACGATAGTATTGCACAAGCTCAAGAGGCACATCCAAGTGCACATCAACATTTCTTCCCACTTCGTATTGATTACAGAAAATATTATTTTCAAACTGTCATATTAAGATTGGCCGAAGATGTCAGCCACAACTATCAATTAGCATCAAGTGCAAAGCACAAGCTTTTCACTTAGTCAAGACTTTATCAACTTATTGATAAAAACTCACAAAATCAACTAGATGTTTAGACATGCTCGCCTCTCTTGAGCGAGCAGACTGTATCAGGGTTGAGCTTACACATAACATACTGTTGAAGTTTATTCTCAAGGTTCAAAACTATCTAGTTTTACAAGGACTTAGATGTTTTAGATAAGAGGGGAAAGTCAATAAGATGATCTGGGTAACATCATTTTAAGTCTGATGAGAAACTTATGAACTTAAGGTTACCTTCAACATCTATACAAGCAAGAAGAACAATGTGGGAGAATGATGAAGAAAACTGTGCACACTCAAGATGTATCTTGCTGACTGTACTGGCAGATCTCTCTACATTGCGAAAAGTCATTTCGACGATGTAAAACTAAATTGAAATTTTTACAAAGTCTGTAAAGATACAAATTTTCACTTACTCGATAATAGAAGTAATCATACAACCGAAGTAGGTGGTACTTGTCGGCAGGATCATGCTTGTTGACAAATTTGAGAAGCTTTATTTCATCAAGACTCTGATCAAAAAAATCTTTGTTGTTCTTTATAATCTTCACACAGACATCCATGCCTGTATGAAGATCATGTGCTTGAACTGCTTTGCTGAATGCAGCAGATCCAAGATACTCAGTTACTTGATATCGTCCAGCTATAACTGAATTTAAAACAACCTGGAAATTTTTGTCCTCCTCAAATCCAGTTCTGAGTCAAAAAAAGAACTTCATTAACCACCAAAAAGAAACCCCTCAAAGCCTGAAAAATAAAAACTATTTGAGGTCAAGAAAACTCAAAACATGTTCCCTTTTGTAAGGGAAAATCAGAACATGATAGGATGCATGAAGAGACAACTACGGAAAGAAAGCTTCTTACTTAGGCTGAAGAAACTTGCCAAGGTATATTTCGCAAAGGTAATACAGAAATATATAAAAACATATATGTAGACATTTACTAGGGTAAAACATGTCTTGCTGAAGTCAAAGAAGATCAACTAGCTACAATCATATAGATCAACAGAACTATCTTTAAGTCACTAGCCTAGCATTCATCAAGACTCGGTGCATAAGAAAACTATAATACATTAATCTGGAGTTCTTAGTAGCTAAATGGAAGTGGTTCAGTTACAGAGCTAAAGATCACAAATCCCACGGAATTGTTTAAAAGCCTCTCTGTCTTTCCTCCAGGATTGCAGTGAAATTCCTTCGAGTAAATACAGTTCAAGCCAAACATACAAACTTCTCCAGCTCCCTTGACAATTACTATTGATCTGAATCACCCAGTCTCCTTGAGCTAACTACCAGATCAAGCAATAAATTTGGCTACAGACATGCACACGGAAAATAGAGAGAAGCATAGTTATGGTAAAATGTATGAATGTCGTCTCTATGAAGAGTCTAGCTTGTAATACAAGAATACATTATGTTCAGAATCCAACAACTTATCATGCACCGTAAAGGGCTTTGCATAGTTTATTTATTAAGCAAGCCTGTTTTTGTTAAGCGTGAGATAAAGTTTAATCAGGCAAGTATCTCCTAGCATTCTAACATAACCAGAACATAAGCTCACAAATCTGATATATCCCTTCGTATCCAGAAGAATATAAGACCATTAGATATCCTGATCTTTGTATAATGAAAACTGAATATTTATCTAAATTGAAACATACAAAATCCGCTTTGCGCCTTTTTTCAGCATATGGGGTTCAACAAGGATTACAACAACAAAAAAGGCAAATGTCACTTTTCGGATAATTGTGATGGTGCAGGGTCATAGGCTGACCTCACCGAGAATGATCAGCCTCCCTCTATCCCAGAAAAGAGGACCAATCTTAGATCACAATCTCATGCCAGCATT
Source organism: Nicotiana otophora (assembly GCA_000715115.1). NCBI lineage: Eukaryota > Viridiplantae > Streptophyta > Magnoliopsida > Solanales > Solanaceae > Nicotiana > Nicotiana otophora. The sequence continues at coordinate 59,620 of AWOL01S0021647.1, read as the reverse complement.
TACTCTTAGGGTGAGTTCATTTCCACTGCCTTCAGCAATGGCTGCTTAACCTTACTATGTTGTCAAAGCAAATTAAGGGCTCAAAAATTCCATCTCTACATAGAGCTCAAGATTTGTTAACAATAATAGCCCATAGAGCTGTGGAAGAGCTTTTCATTGACTTACTACATCTTCACATCTCTAATAGAGTACATGTTTCTAATGTGTTCAGTAGACAACCTCCCCCTTATCACAGTTTAAATCTATTCTTGATCAGTGTTTCTAATATGTTCAGTAGACAACCTCCCCCTTATCACAGTTTAAATCTATTCTTGATCAGTGTTGTGCTTAGAAACCCAACATAAGCAGAACCAAGATGAAGATTGTAACTGCATATATGAAGCAGTTTCCTAAAGACTTGAAAATTGCAAACTACTGATTAAAATCAAAATAACAGGCATTATTTCCCCTCTAATCAAAAGAAGCAACAGGAGATTGAACATGCCTGTTTTTCCTATGCACAATCTTTAGTTCAAAAGTTTCAAATTCCTCTTCCTGCGCCTTGATCTGCTTTACTTGCTCCTGAACAGCAGCTGCTTCCTCATCCTCCAATGATGCTTCCAAATCTTCCTCTCTTGCAATGGCTATTTGTGTGCCCTCTTCTTTCTTCACACGCTCCCCTTCTACATAACCATAATTTGAAAGAGATGAAGGGCTAGAATTTACTGATCCTACAGCAATTTGGTTGCTTTCGTCTCTTGAGCTCTTAATAGGCAAGGACTCGTTGCTTTTGCGCCTCAAAGAGCCAAACATATCATCATTTGCCATCAGACTGTCACGAGCTTCATCAGTCATAATGGTATTGCCCTTGCTTGACCATAAAGATTTACCCGAGCTTGTCTGAATCAATTGCCCATCTCTAGGAGGGGGAAATGAGAATCCCCCATGTAAGTGATTTGTTTGTACCGATCCTCCTCCATCAGTACCAGTGTCAAACTTGTCAAATCTCTGCTCAGCTGCTTTCTCATCTCTGTTTCTTATCTCAGAATAAGGCTTATCTGAATCAGGGGGCATGTGTCTGGCCCCACCAATACTGGCATCATGATCGTGGAAATACTCTATATCCCCCTTACTACTCCCTCCAACCAAACTGTCATGCACTTCACTACCAATGTCAACAGTATCGCTGTTAATACCTACACCAATCGACCTAACTGAACCATGCTGATCATCGTCCATGCAAATATCATGCAATCGGGGCCTTTCACCCTTGTTCAAGGCTCTATCATTCCTTAACATGACAAATTTATCTGTTTGAGCGACAAGTCCCTGCCAAACAGGCTCTGTGCACATCAAATTCATTTCGTCATCTGAAGGCCCAACTGGACCAACATTCTTTGATTGAGAATATCTCTCACCTGATAAGTACGAATCTTCCTCTGCAAAAGATTGCTCATCATCGTCTCTGTTTTGCCCTATTTGAGGATCTGGAACACTCCCATGCCATGCTCCCTTCTCGTTATCACTAGGGTAATCAATTTCATGAGCTAAAAACCAGGACTCATCTTCAATAGGTTGCCTTGTATAGCCAACATCGTCATCGTCATCATATTCATCGGAATCCCAATATTCATTGGGGAAGTCAACACATTCACTCAATCCATCACCAATAGTTGCGAAACCAGAAACAAGCTCAGAAGTGTCCTCAGTAATGCCTTGACTTACAGACAACCAACTGCCTCCACCGACCCTTTTTCCACCTGATGATCAGTTGAACAATGATATGATTATTCCACAAAGACATCAATCAGATTCACATAGAGAAGATAAAAAAATATAAAACAAGGATAAGTAGATAATATCATCAAGTCAAAACAATTTAGAAAACTACCTCAGAACCCATCAATTTTCTATGGCATTATTACCTAAGTTGCTCGGACTTGGGTGCGGGCATCCGATACGGGCACGGATCCGAATATTGGATTCGGCAAAATCTAAATTTTGAGATTCGGGGGGTGCGGATCCAAGTATGGATACGTGTGCGGGAATTCGGCTAAAAAAAATTCAAAATTATAAAAAATAGAGCTATAAAGAGAAAAAGAAAGCCATTCAAGGCCTTCCACCAACTCTCCATCTATATCGTTGCTACTGGCTACTAGAAGTCCGAACTCAGAACACGACCCCTTGAATTCTTGGTTTTTCTGAAACACAAAGCAGCAAATATGAGACAAAAGTACTACAATATTGAAGGTATGCCATTTCTCATGTCTTAAATATGTTTTATTTTTAATTTTGAGAAATCCAAATCTCAATTTCCACCCAAATTTATCGATGGACTCTGGTCAAAGTATCCGAAGTTAGTTGACCGAATCCGGGACGTATCCCGCTCCCGCACCCACACCCGCTCCTGTCCCGTGTCGAGACAAGTGCGGCACCAAAAACGAAGAGTTTGCGCAACTTAGATTATTACTGGTTATTGTTATTGCTTTTCCATCTATTTTCTGTCTCTTACGATGCTGATATAGTTTTTCTGGCTTTTGATGTTGTCACTGATCTATTGTTTATTTTAGTCTTCTTGAGCCGAGGGTCTTTCGGAAACAGTCCCTCTACCCCCCGGCGTAGGGGTAAGGTCTGCGTACACTCTACCCTCCCCGGACCACACTTGTGGGATTTTACTGGGTTGTTGTTGTTATTGTTGTACCTCAGAACCCAAAATTGAGAAAGAGTGGATAACCAAGTTTGTTTCGTCCCAAAAGTCTACAAGTAACTTACATTCAAGAGCTCCCTTTCGATTTTCTTTATTTGGGGACGACCATCACAAACAAGATTTAGGATGTTCCGTCTACCACATATCAATATAGGACAGGATAAGCTAATAGCCAAAAAACCTCCCCTTGCACCAATCATAGGATACGATACTAAAACACAATAATGATTAAGCAACTTAGGTAACTCGTTTAATACTCCTCCATCTGATCTGCAGTCATAGAATACAGAGGTTGTGGTTACTAAACAAAAATTCAAATGGTTAATGACTTGGAAGCATATTTTATTCCCTCTAAATGGCATCTTCTTTTTCTTTCCTAAACCAAACAGCACTTTCAGGGCCTCATCATGTATCATCTCATTCAATTTGTGAGATCACAAAATTTCCCTTCAAGAAATTCGGAGCCATTTATTAATTTTTGTATGTTCAAAGAATGAGCTAACTTTTTGTCTAAGAGTACAAGATAAAACTTGTCATTAGAGAGCAAACCTGAATTGCTAAGTTCTTGACCAATAGGAACATCTAGAAATGAACCTATGACATATGTATTGTCACCATCTGTAATCTTTGAGCCAGGTCCATCTCGTTCAAACTTTTCCTCCCAATGAATATTGAAGGACTTCTCTTCTGACTTGATTCTAACAGGTGGCAACCTGGGTAGTTCTTCTTTCTGACTCTCAGATATAAGCGAAAATCCTAAGCTGCTGAAATCTTTTGGTTCGCGTCCTGGTATCTTCCCCAGATACAAAGCTCTTCCCACCTCATCCACTTGCTCTTTAATTGTACTCCTAACGTCATTACCTTCTGTTATCCTTTTACCTACTTTGTTACCACCAGAACCAAAGTTTTGATCATAACTCGTCGAAACATCTCCTTTGGAGAATGGAATAGCAGTTTTGGCCCAGCAATCTTTCCGAGGCTCGGATGAAGAGTTAGTCGATTCAGGACTTTTTGACCTAGGGTTACTAATAATTACATTGTTGGATGCCCCATTTAGTTTAATCTGGTGATTACCCTCTTTGAGTTCACTATTTTGACTCCTTTCATACTCTGGTTCCACATTGTCTTTGCTGGTATTTCCAGGCCACGACATTCTCCTTTCACCTGAAAAACTGACATCTTCTCCAGAATTTTCATTAGCCTTACCACTATCAAAGACCTCAGACGAATTTAACCGCAACTTCCCACTATGCACCAAACCTGAAAAGTCCTTGGTAGCACTAGTGCCACCATTGTTCTGATAAGACACAAGAGAACCATTGGGATTGTAGTTCCACGAGTACATATCAATCGCACTATCCTCGGCATTGTTGCAAACACTCAAGGTTTTGTTGTTTGTCCCAACAGATTCATTATGTTCCTTGTTCTTCCCAACATAAGCAACATTTTTCAAGTTGCATTCTGTGCCATTTCTCCCAATCCCACACTCTATCTCCTTAACAATAAGCTCTTTAGGAATTTCGCCATTGCTCCTCGAACTTGTCTCCTTGAAAACCTCCCCACCATTTCGACAGGTCATACCAAGAATCTCCAAAGTCACTTTTCCTCCATTTGCTTCTTCTAATGATCTGCTCAGCTCTTTATCCTCTAGCATAAGCTTCTGAACCACACCATTCAGATCAGAACATTTATTCAGCTCACCACGCAATGCAGCCTCGGCCCTTGTAAATTTATTCTTTCGCAGAAATTCCAGTATCGCATCTAAAGATGTCGAGTCAGCCATCGATACAACGGAGAACTCAAAAATCTTCAAATATACAACTGCTACAAACAATATTCAACCCAACCTGAAAAAAAACAAAGGCAAATAATAATATAAAGCCTATTACAACAAGTGCACAACAAGTCAGTTTTAAACACTATATAAAACTTGATAACACATACAGAGTTAAGAAAATACAATGTCAAATGTGGTCCAACTTAGGTGTTGATTGACTGAAAAGTACAGATTACCCATATTGTGCTATAAGCTGTTTGGCTCCAGATAACAGAGGATTGCATAATCACAAGAAATTTCAAGAGACCAAAATACCGAAACAGAAAGCTGAACCTAAGTTGTAGTAACAGAACCAACTATAAGAGTAAAAGCTGAATGAAACCCAAACACCTTAAAAACCCTAGCTAGATTTTTCACACACCCAATTCAAAGATCTCAACTTTATTAATGATTAAAGAGTTCAAAAAGTTTTTACTTTTACTGATTAAGAAAAGTAAATTAAAGAAAGGGTAAAGAGTAGAATAAGAAAACCAAAAATTGAAAAGGGTTAAAAATGGAAAGAACCTGAAAACGGAAAGAATGAAAAAGAGTGAAAATGGAAACTCACGGATCGAAGGTACGATATATTTGCTGGTTAACCGAACAAAAAGTATCTCAATTGATAACATCGTCAACAAACATCACATTCAGCTGAGACAAAGCTGGATATAGATGCTTCCATTTACGTTAAAACAAAATGGGAGCATTTTGATTTTGAATTTTCCTTTTTTTCTTTTATCTTTTTTCCTTCTTTTAGGCTCTTGAGTATCTTATTTGTTTCCTGTTGTTCTTGGGTGTTCTCCAATGCGAAGTGATCTTTTGGCTTGGCTAAGAAAATATTTCAGCTCTGGCACGGGGACATGGTTGTCGAATTAAGCATTATATTTTTAACGGCATTATATTTTTAATGGTATTGTTACTTATAAGCGGTTGTTTGGTAGGCGCAAAGTCAGAATTTTATCTAACGGGTGTCAAAATATAAATAAATAAGTATATGAAAAAATTAAGGGGAGTCAACACATATTATATATATATATAAATAAAATATTTAACCTATTTACGCGGTATAATTTTCGAACGAAGGGATGTCAATTGACTCCCCTTGCCAATGAGTGATTCTGTCACTGTTGATAGGGTGTACAAGAATAATGTTGAATATGGTGTATTAGTAATGTTGATATTAGTTATACTTGCATTAATTATGTTGACATATTTCTTATCAATTGTTTGGTTTGATGTATTAAAGCATTGCACAGTTTCTAAAAGAATTGTTTGTTTAAAAAATATCATCATAACCAGTCTATCACTTTATCTTTTTAAAAGAAACATATGTTAGAGTAATGTTTTTATATGAAAAAAGGTTTTAAAAATATTATGTGATTTGTCTACCTATATTGTAGTATAGAACTGAATATTTATTTATAATAAAAAAAATGCTAAATACTTATTTATTTACTAGGGATATAATTTTATTTTTCACTTTCTTGGATTATTTTAAACTTGCATTAATATAATAGCATATTTTAATCAAGCATAAATTTTGAAGGAGAATTTTGTCTTTAACTAAGCTAATGCATGCATTAAAACTCATTGCATTGTTAATTCAATGGTTTCTTATGCATTAGTTATGCATAGGATAATACCAAATAGGGTGTATAACTAATACTTGCATAACTAATGCATATGTTCAAAAAGTATACCAAACAAGGTTTTATTAATACACAAAGGTAATGCATGCATTATTTTATCTAATGCATCCTACCAAACGACCCCTAAAAGATAACTAATATTAGTATCGCGTGATGCGTGAACATAAATCATATCAAATTATGATTTGAATTATTTGAATTATGTGCAAATAACCTTAAAATTAAACCTTTTATATAGAAATTATAAATAATTATTAGATATTAATTAAGAAGCATGACATGAAACCATTTTTCAAATCTCACAGTAGATTTGTGGAACTAATCATGCCTTTATGCCTATCGTCGTAGAAGTTGTTCCTAGGAAAGATTATGGGTCTCGGGTATCCAATCAATTAATCCCACAAACCGGGGATGTATAACTTGTTATCTTTTTTATATCTGTAGCAACACAACTCCTTGATTTTGACACTTGTATTTTATTTTACGGTCAATGTTAAAGAATACTAAACACATAACGTTGTGATATGTCTTGTTTGAGCACATTAAATCATATTATTTTAACAAAATTCTTACTATCACTTTATTTTTCATCTCAAATTTTAATTAGTCTTATTCTATTTTCATCTCAAAAAGTCTATATTTTTAGACAGAATTTTTTTCTCTTTTTAGTTCCTTGCTTATAGGTTTTGCATTATTTATTACTTATATTAATGTGTTATACTATAATGTGATCTTTTATTTGCTTATAAATTGACTTAATGTCTTGCTTATTACCCTTTTAATAATCATAAATAAATATAAATTTTTTAATTCTTAAAATTTAATGTATTCTTACACTATTATCCTCTTACTCGAAACTCTTTCATCATTTAAATATATCAATAACATTTTTGAGTAATATTTAATAATTTAATTAATTTATTTTTAAATAAATTTAAAATATAAGTATCCTCACATTATCTCTATTTTCATTTATATATATTCTCTTCCCTACTAAGAAATCTTAATTAGCTTTTTACATAAATATTTTACCTATACTCAAAATAATATCATATTTTACTTTAAATATAACTTTGAATTAATCTAAAAAATAATACATTAGTTCTTTTATAATGTTTCAAATCTATTGAATTTTCTTATAATTATTTTTTGTATTACGTGCAATTAATTTTTTTCTTTTTTAATTTCAAGATACAAATTTAGCTTTTAATTTTCATTAGTAATATTACCTACATGAGATATTTATTTAATATATTTAAATTTTAATTTGGTATCAAATTTTTATTTTTCTTTAACTAGCAAGACATCAATTTTGTGGTCATATCCGTATTTTAAGTATTCTCATCATAACTTTAAGAAATTTCTAATCTCAAGTTCAAATAGTCTTTTTTTTTTAATATAGATGTTACGACCTAAATCTCAACATGTCATGATGTCGCCTATCACAGTACTAGACAAGCCGACAATCACAAAATAACTACTCATTTTAATTTAAAAGCATGATATATTGAGTTTAACAGGAAAAATCTCATAAATAATCGAAAGGACTAACTACGACTCAAATACAAAATCTCCCAAAATCCAGGTGGCACCAAGTACATGAGCTACTAAATATCAACATAGTCAAAACTTATAATACAACTGTCTGAAAAGATAGAACAGTGATAAATAGATTGAAAGGAATGAGAGTTGAGGTGTGCAGACGCCAAAGCAGCTACCTCAAAAAAGTCTCCAAGCGAAAAATGCTCCAAGTCTAGCAACCACCGTGCCGAGAAGTACCTAGATCTGCACACGAAGTGCATAGTGTAGTATGAGTACAACCGACCCAGTGTACTCAATAAGTAACAGGACTAACCTTGGGCTGAAAGCAGTGACGAGCTCAGATAAGCACAGTCCAAATTCAGATAATAACAATACATATATGACAATAAAAATGACAGTAATAACTCAGAGAAATCTCCTAATCAATTTGTACACAGTACAAAAATATAGACATACTTTCAAGTTTGACAGTTTAAGCTCAACACTGATAAAATATGCCAAGTATGACTGATATGAGGAATGTTGCATCTCTATATCTACATGTCAAATGTGCATGTTACATGTAATGCATCGCAATGATAACCGCATGTACTCACATTCTCAGAGTACTCAATCTGACTGTCTCAGCTCTCACTCATCATACTCAATCACTCAACACTGTATAGTACCTGCTCTCACAACTAGTATGTCAGACTCCGTAGGGGAGGATCCTGCCCAAGCGCTAATATAAAGTGAATATGGCATGCTGCGGCATGCAGCTGTAATGATCCGGCTGGTCGTTTTGAGAATTAGCATCCTGTTTGGTGGCTTAAGGTCTCGGGCAGCTTCGTATTATATTTTATGACTTGCGTTTGGGGTCGAATTCAGTTTTCGAATGATTCGGGATCAATTTGGAAGAGATTCTTATTTTAGAAGCATAAGCGATAAGAGTTAACCGGAGTTTGACTTTTGTGTAGACGACTCCGAAATGGCATTTTGATAATTTTAATAAATTTGTATGGTGATTTTGGACTTAGGCGAGTATCTAGATTTGGATTTAGAGGTCCGTAGGTTGACTTGATGCAATTTGGCGAAAATTGGAAGAGTTGAAGGTTTGGAAGGTTGAGAAGACTTTGAAGATATCGAGTTTGGATATTGGTTCCGGGAATTGGAATAGCTTCGTTATGTTATTTGGGACTTGTGTGCAAAATATGGGTTCATTCCGGGTTGATTTGATATGTTTCGGCACGAGTTTTAGAAGTTGGAAGATTTGAAAATTCATAAGTTCGATTCGAGGTGTGATTCATAGTTTAGACGTTGTTTGATATGACTTGAGGCCTCGAGCAGGTCCGTGTTATGTTATGGAACTTATCGGTATGTTCGAACGGGGTCTCGGGGGGGCCCGGGTGTGTTTTGGACGGTTTGCATGCTTTTGGTCAGGCCTGTTTCTGGTGCGCCGCACCTGCGCATTTTGGAGCACAGGTGCGGGGCCACTTCTGCGCTTTTTGTGCTGCTTTTGTGATGTCGATGCTTGGCAAGAGACTTTGCTTTCTGTGGAATTTTGCACACAGGTGCGATTGCCGCTTCTGCGACTCAGGGATCGGATGCGCATAGTTTCGCTTCTGCGGCTGATTTGGGCGCTTCTGCGTTGTCGCAGGTGCGACAATATTTCCGCAGATGCTGATCGTGGTCTGGTAAGCTGGCTTCACAGATGTGAGTCTTTTCTCGCAAATGCGAGGCCTCAGGTGCGACGTATCTGTCCGCAAAAGCGGAAGTCCTGGGCAGAACATAATATAATTCGAGGGTTTGCCATTTTTATCATATTTGAGTTGTAGACCTCGGATTTGAGCAATGTTTCGTGGGGGTTTATAACGATCCGACCGGTTGTTTTGGGCTCTAGCACGTCGTTTGACGGTTTGAGGCCTTGAGTAGCTTCACTTCAGGTATTATGACTTGTACGTGTGGTCGGAATTGAATTTCGGGAAGTTCAGAGTTGATTTGGAAAGAAACTTCTAATTTCGGAAGCTTTAAGTTGGAAGAACTGACTAAGGTTTGACTTTTGAGTAAACGACTTCGGAATCGGGATTTGAAGGTTCCAATAGGTTCGTATGATGATTTTGGACTTGGGCATATGTTCGGGTTGAGTATCGGATCACCCGGGAGCATTTCGGCGCTTATTGTGGAAAGTTGACATTTGGAAGGTTTTAGAATTTTCTAAGTTCGGTTTGAGGTGAACATTGGTGTTATTGATGGTCGTTTGGGATTCAGAGCCTTGGAATAGTTTCGTGTTATGATTTATGACTTGTGCGCAAAGTTTGGCGTCATTCCGGAATGTTTTGATATGATTCGGACGCGTTCGTCAAAGTTTGGAGCCTCGGACGGGATTCAGATCGATTTGAGCCTTGATGTAGTTGCTGGAAATTCTGATGCTAGTGCAACCGCTTCAGCGGAAGTTTGGTCACAGAAGCAAGATGAGGCTCGTAGAAGCGGCTTGGGCAGCTTGGGCGTGAAGTCACAGAAGCGGAGGCGAGCAACGCACCTATGCGTGCGCAGAAGCGAGGCCAGTGTCGCAGGTGCGGGCAATTGCGCAGATGCGCGAGGTTGTGTCGCACCTGCGGTTGCGCAGGAGCGGAAGAATTTCCATAGGTGCGGTGGGCTGCTGACAGTGGGCTTCCACAGGAGCGATATTTTCTCTCGCATAAGCGGGCTCGCAGGCGCGCATGGAGTTTTGCAGGTGCGAAAAATCGACTGGGCAGAATATATATGCTAGCCACTACGAGATTTGCTCATTTCATCTCATTTTTCTCTCTTGGAGCCGACTTTGGGGCGATTTTGGAGAGCTATTTCATCCACCTCTTGGGGGTAAGTGTTTCAAAACCACTTTTGATTATATTTCATGAACATATATGGAATTTTAACATGGAAATTAGTAGAAATTGGGGGATTTTAAAAGAAACCTAGAATTTGGTATTTTGGACTTTTGACCACGAAATTAGAAATAAATTATATATTTGAGTTCGTAATGTTATGGGTAATGTATATCTTCAAACATTTTCGGAATCCGGGCACGTGGGCCTGAGGGGTTGACTTATGACTTTTCAAGCGGAGTTGAGAATTGTTATAAATTGTTAAAGTGTAAGCATTGGAGTATATTTTGATTGATTTGCACGTTGTTTGACTAGTTTCAGAATTTTTGGCTTGGAAATGAGTGTTAGAGTGGCGTTGGAGCCGGTTATGGAACTTTAGAGCGAGGTAAGTCTCTTGTCTAACTCTGTGAGGGGAAAACTACCCTAGGTGATGTATTTGATATGTGCTGCTTGTTGCGGGGGGATACATATGCATGAGGTGACGGGAGTCCGTACGTAGCTAAAATTCATGTTATTGTCCGGGTAGACTTAGGTTCACACCATACTATAATTGTACCATTTGAGTTGTCCCTTGCCTATTAAATTCCTTTATTTTACATTACTACTCGAGACTAGACTTGCGTAGAGTGGTAGACTTGCTATTGTAGAGATTTTATGGGCTTCATGGTTAGCCGCGAAATAATTGTACTCCTCTTACGAATTTCTCCCGTGCTATGTGTTTTTCCTCGAAAGGTTTTCCTTAAAATCTATAACTCACAGGTTTATTCGTGAGCGGGGTCAAGGACCTGTTAAAGCTTCTTATTCTAATGGGATCGGGCCGTTTGCCTTGGCAGTATAATAGATACATCTATGGTTCGTGTCGTTCGACCCTCGGCAGTGCGCACATTATGATGGGATCGGGTCATTCGCCTTGGCAGGATTATGTATCACACTCTCATGGGAGCGGGCCATTCGCCTCGACAGTATAATAAATGTATCTATGGTTCATGTCATTCGACCTTCGGTAATGCACATATTATGATGGGATCGGGCCGTACGCCTCGACATTTCTATAAAATACTCTTATGAAATCGTGCGTAATATTTGGCAAGAAGCTAGTGTATCTGTGAGTTTTTTTTATTTGAACTGTGACGACCTATCTGGTGAGGTCCATTGTATATATATACTCCGACTGAGGAGGTAGCTGCTTAGTGAGAGCTTGAGTTTACCATTCAGAGGAGGATTGTACCGAGTATTTATATTTGTTCATACCGTTTATCTGCTCTGCCCCATATTTATTTACTTCTTACTGTACTTATCTTATTGGACCACTAGTAAGTGTCAATGTCGACCCCTCGTCACTACTTCTCTAGGGTTAGGCTAGATACTTACTAGGTATGCGTTGATTTACGTACTCATGCTACACTTGTTGCACTTATTGTGCAAGTGTGTGTGTGTGTGTGTGTGTGTGT
>AWOL01S0021647.1:0-47117 GCA_000715115.1 Nicotiana otophora | reverse complement strand
GACTTCGGTCGCTATTTATTACTGACCAACCTAATTTCGAAGGATTAAAGTCGGTCAAAAACCAATTGATTTTTTCAGTTTTCCGACCGATTTTGGTCTATATTTCTGGACAATTTTAGACAGTTTTCTAGTAGTGTGTATTAAAACATTACATAATTTCTAAAAAAAATGATTGTTTACAAAAATATCCTCCACGATCTTTTAACTTTTTATACTATTTTTATTGCAATAGTTTTATTACTCCCCATATTCTTTATTCTCTCCAAAGCGAACCTTTTTTTATAGGGGAGGAAATTTAAAAGAGAAAACTAGTTGAAATATAAAAGTTAAAAGAGAAGAAAAATTTAATTGCTATGACATATAATACAAAATACCAATTATTTAAAAAAAATCGGTAAACTTTTAACATATATATACTTTGAACGAATTCAAAATCAAATTTAGTATTAAATATGATATAATTTTGATTATAATGCTAAAGGGGAAAAGCTAATTAAAATATCACAATATAAAAATATACAAAATATGGCATAAAGTATTTGGAATATGTTTTGATGGATCTGAAGGGCAATTATGTCTGTAACCATATTTATGCAAGTACTAAAAACCCTTCCGTTACTAATACAATGGTTTGCTATGTATTAATTATACTTGCATTATTCTTTTCAATACCAAAAGATTAGTAATGTACAAAATTAATACTTACATTATTTTTTCTAATACCTCATACCAAACGACTCATACAACTGATGGGGATGGATCAACCTGGATGAACCGGTAAATCAGTAACATTAGACATTTTATAACCTAATTATTACTCTTTGTCAATTAGAAAATGACACTACTTTCTTCTCATTCCATTCCACATTGTTTTTATTGAAATGATAACTTATGCATTCTAGTAGTAGCTTAATCGTTGATATAACTAAAAGGAAGGCTTAGAGCATCAAGCACCAGTGGTCTAGTGGTAGAATAGTACCCTGCCACGGTACAGACCCGGGTTCGATTCCCGGCTGGTGCACATAGAGAGTGCTATGATGATAATTGCGCACACAGGTGAGAACTTTGGGTCTTCACCAAGTCTGATATCAGACGATAGAATAGCGCTTCTGACCCTCCCCTTTTTTCCCCCCTTAGATTGTTCAACAATTTTATCATTTCCAATGTATAAAGAAATTTCAAAGTACATTTTCTTCTCCAACTCAATATTTTGACACTTTTTATATCAGTTGAGGTTCATCGTCACAAGTTAGTGTGATACAAAAAATATAATCAAACAATAAATAAGTTTGCTTTAGAACAAGAATAGAAGAACATATAGAAATGAGGTATTTAGATCTCCGAGTATATATATATATATATATATATATGTTTCTGGTGGTCAGCTAGGCGCGACATTTGCGGGGATTTTACAGTGAGCTGCATTCCATTTTACGATTTGCAGCATACAGAGTCTCCATCAGAGTTATTTATATTATCCTGTCTAACTTGTATTTCAGAAAGATGTTGTATTTTATTATATTTTCTAGTTAATGCTCATGCACTTGTGACACCGGGTTTTGGGTATTCGTTATTGTAGTTCACGTAGTTATTATCATTTTACCCTGTAAATTCTATTTTGTACTATTTAATTAATAGAGATTTTGATTTAGAAAGTAATAAAATGAGTAATTAAGTTGATCATTCACTGTTGGCTTGCCTGACGGTGGTGTTAGGCGCCATCACAACCTTTAGTAGATTTTGGGTTGTGACAGCTTGGTATCAGAGCGTTAGGTTCACTTAGGTCTCACGAGTTATGAGAAAGTCTAGTAGAGTCTTGCGGATCGGTATGGAGACACCTGTACTTATCTTTAAGAGGATACAGGTTTGTTAGGAGCACTTCCCTTCTTGATTCCTCATCGTGCGATATGATTCCTTTGAGGCTTATGTTTTTATTTTCTTTCTACTCAATCTTATGCGACGTGAAGCGCTTGGTATCAATTGGGAATTGAGGACTTGTAATGGTACTGCAGATGTGGTGCGGGATGTTTTTTCCTGCGTACTCTAACGAGTTATTATCGTCGTCTTATGGAAGGGGGGTTATGTCGTTCCATGCCCTGTATCAGTATTGCCTATGGTTTTGAGGCTACGCACAGACTGCTATGATGTTCATGCATTGTTATCGCATAATATTGGTGTAATGGTAGGGTGCTCGTTTATGTGTTGAGGCAGTGAATGACTTGAGGGAGGATTTCTCAGTGCATGATTTAGGGGTTCAACGTTTAATTCCAGCGGATGAAAGGCAATCGGATTGTAGATGTCCAGGTTTGGTTGATGAAGTAACGAGACTTGATATTTTTTAGCGTGGTGGAATTCTCATTTGTGATATGGTGTCATCATCCTTGTTCGAACGTATTAGGGTTCCCCAGTGTTATGGTCTTCTTCGATTTTGCCTTCGGCGCAAGGTGTTGTGAAATAGTGCCCGAGGAGCGGCTGTCAGAGATAGCGGTGTAGCGGTTCATAATCGAATTGGTATTTCTAATGTTGATGGCTCGAGAAAGATGATCTTCTAGGAGATTTAGAGTTGGTAGCAATTCATTGGTTCCGGTGCTACATGTATGGATTCGATTTGAGGCAACATCTGGGCAGCGAAGTATGAGGAAGGACATGGCGGGAGGTGTCTCGCGATGGTTGAATTACTAGCAGGCCAAGTATGAAAAGCGGAGGTCGGGAAGTTGCTTAAAAGAGATGGTTTGACCGAAGTGGGAGTGGCAGCGTAGCATATAGATTTTGTGGTAGGATAGCCACGTACCTTGAGGAAGATTAAAGCAATTTGGGGAATCGTGATGGAAGGTGATTTAGTCCACGGATTATATTTGGTCCAATGGTTACTGTATGGAGAAAGATTGAATATGGCAGAAAAGAGTTTGCTTGAAATGAAGAGAGGTGTGAAGATTTGATTATCGTTTAGAATGCAACATGACTTTGAGTTTGGAAGGTATTATTGGACTTTCAATTGATGTCAATGGGGAAGGAACAGACTTGTACAACTGGTGGATGAGCATGGTCTCAGGAGGGTTTACTGAACTCGTGGTAGTTGTACTCGGTGCAGCGTCGTTGGAAGATGTCGGCACGGAATACCACAGGTGGGCTATCTCATGTGGACAAGTCAGTGGTTGTGTGATTTTGATGAAGTTTCTACGAAGAGTTTTACTTACTACGAAGCGGAAGGTCGAGTATGCGATCCTGGCCGATAATTCAAAATGTTTCATGAAAAGATTATCAAAAGACTTCGAGAAATTTGGCGTGTTAACGGTGCGAGATCATGGTAATTGAGAAGGAGGAATCATTATGTGCTTTACATTATGTGATGGTAGCATAAAGCTAAGTGAGGGAGCCCATCATCTACGATTGGATCAAGTGGTCGTCTGCTTGTGCGATTTCTAGTTATCGATGTGTTGGTGGATTATTTATGACTAAGAAAAGAAAACATCAGGGGTAATTCGAGCAAACAACGTGATGAATATGTGGTATACTTCGCCTTATCGATTCAGGTGAAGGTTTTGGGAAGACTCGAAGTTTATGCTTTTTGTGGATGTAATGTACATGGAAAAGAATTCAGTCGGTTGCTTCATTGAGAGGGTGTTCATATGCAAGCAGAGCGTTGAGGTTTGGTTATGTTCGGGATCAGGTCAGAGTGGGTGACTCTCCACAACAGTCCTAGTGGGTTCAAGAATTAAAGTAGTGCCTAAGGATTTTGGGTCCGTTGTGTGGTTAAGGATCAAGTTGTTGCAGTGGATTATGAAAGGGGATCGGAGTGTTCCATGTTATCATCGCGTCTGCAGTGCAGTATTAGAGGAAATGGAGAAATAACTTCGGATTCGCGGAAGGTCTTGCAGAATGGGGTACCAGTTGGAGATGTTATTGTGCGCTTGAGAAGGGTATGAGATGGTTCGTGGGCATTGAGACGACATGGTCTCACGATTCGGGTCACTCGGGATGAGTGCAGATTAGGTTCGTATGTTTTGAATGGAGCTATTATTATTTCTAAGGCAAGTCCGGAGTAAATTAAAAGAAGTTGGGTCGGTTAGTAACAGTTGAATCAGCATGATTGTGGCAATGATCAGTTCTTTCGGCGTGTGAAGTTATACATGTGGTTTATGGTTATACCTACGGGCTCGACAACTACCATAACTTGATTGATTTGGGAGGTATTTGATTCAAATGGCTTTGTTGTGTAAATGGATTCCGAAAGAGTTATGACGATTTAGATCACGACTTGAGGTTGTATTTTCTGCGGTTTGGGAATTCAGTTGCGTGTTGCATCGGCTCTTCTGAAATGAGCTAAGTGAAAAGGTTCTAGCCAATGAATTGTTTATTCTACTAGTAGGGTTCTAGCCAATGAATTGTTTATTCTACTAGTAGTTCAGGGGTTATGATGAATTCGTGTATTCTCGCATAGCGGCATGGCAGGTGCAGTCAGAGGCATGAGAATTTGAAGTTGAGGATCAAGGTTATGGTTCGGTGTTGACAAGAATGTCGCGAGTTCGGATGAGCAGGAAAGAGTTCAGATATTCAGAGTAAGATGGTATTTGCTTTAGTGTCACCTGAGAACAGTGTCCTGTGTAAGAGGCTTTGTGTATTGAATTGCGGACTCTTGGTTGGCTTTGCAGAATTAGTGTGGTTGGTGGTATGGAGGTGCAGACTTTGCTACCTGGTGCGAAAGGTCGTAAGAGGGTATCCCACGGGGAAATCTGTATAAGTGTGACATGTTAGTAACTTGATTGTTAAAAATTGAAACCAGGCATGAAGATTTTGGTACTATCATTAATGTGAGGATTTATGCCTGGAAGCGCTCTATTCCTTTGGTTATGAACTATGGGAGTTGTTCCGGATCGAGACAGTTGGATTATTCGCATATGTGTTGAGGTCCCGTGTAGCTTGTGGTGTTATATGAGCAGGATGGCTCTCGAAATGCAGATCGTTTATCGCACCTTAGTTGTGCTTGGGTTTTATGGCGTATTGCGCTATTCGTCTCCCCAGATTTGGGACTAGTTGGCATGAATGAACGAGGTCCCGAGGGCCTCGGGGGTGTTTTGGACCAAGTTTGGGTAAACTACTGTTACTAGTTTGCTGGTTCTAGTTTTATTCTTCACGAATGTGGAGGGGAGATCGCGTTTATGAAGAAGGATTTGGAGTTGGTGGAGACCTTTTCTACACGTTCTCAATTTGGCCTCGCATTCGCAAAGGTTTGAAAATCAAAGAATCGCGTTCGCGAGAGTGCATCACGTTCGCGGAGGGAGAAGCTGGGCCTAGGGGGCTTGGCCTTCGCGTTCGCGTAGGTAAGGCCGCGTTTGCGATGGGCATCCTGGTAAAGCTTCACGTTCGCGAGTGTTTTCTCGCATTCGCGTAGAGGAATTGGAAAGCAGAAGCTGATTGTGCTTCGCAAATGCGAGGGACTTGCGGCGTTCGCGAAGAAAGGTTGACTGGGCAGTGTATAAGTTTGCAAAAATGTATTTTTGGTTCATTGTATCTCAATTCTTCCATGGGAGCCGAGCTTGGGGCGATTTGGAAGTGTCATTTCATCATCCATCATGTGGAAAGTGAATTCCAATACATTGTGAGCTAAATACATGAGTTATATATAGATTTAAACATGGAATTAAGTAGAAATTGTTAGATTCGGAAGAAAACCTAAAATTTGGTATTTTTTGTTTTTGACCAAAATTAGATATGGAATTAGGAATAAATTGTATATTTGAGTTCATGGTGTTATGGGTAATATTTAATTTTGAAAAGTTTCGGAATTCGGGCACGTGGACCTGAGGGTTGATTTTGTCGACTTTTTGAGTGGAGTTGGGAATTGTTATAAATTGTTAAATTATGAGTATTTAAGTATATTTTTATTGATTTGCACGTTGTTTGACTAGTTTTGGATTTATGGGCATTGCTTTGATGTGTTAGAGGGGCGTTGGAGCCAGTTATGGAATTTTGGAGCGAGGTAAGTCTCATGTATAACCCTGTGAGGGGGAAATTTACCCCGTAGGTGTTATATTTATCATGTGTTTCATGTTGTGGGAGCTATGCACGTATGAGGGTGACGACTTTCCGTGTGTATGCTAGAATTTCTCATTATGTCCGGGTAGACTTAGACTCACGCCATGCTTAAATTTTACTATTTGAGTTATTCTTGCCTGTTTAAATGCTTTAATTTACATTTAGCCTGAGACTAGACTCGCGTAGAGTATCGGACTTGCTATTTTATATACTTGACAAGCTATTTGATTAGCCATGGAACTTGTACTTCCCTTACATATTTCTCCCGCGTTGTGCATATTCCTCTGAATATTTCTTAAATTCCATAACTCACACGTATATTCGTGAATAGGGTCAAAGACCCGTCAAGTTTTATTTTCTAATGGGATCGGGCTAAAAGCCTCGAAAATAATCTTATGGGATCGGGTCGTTCACCTTGGCAAGATTATGTATCATACTCTTATGGGATAGGGTCGTTCGTCTCGGTAGTTCTGTGAAACACTCTTATGGGATCAGGCTGCTCACCTTGGAAGAATCATGTGAAATACTTGATAAGGAGTCTGCATACTCATGAGTTTCCTGACTTGGGATGTGACCGTTGATTTGGTATTGACCATTACGTATTCTATTTGAGCAGGTATCCGATTATTGAGGACTTTGTGTTTACTATTCTCGGTTGTAAACTGTATTATTTGCCTATATCTGTTCTCACTATTTACTTACCATGTTTCATACTTGTCTACCTTATTATATTTGATTTATTGGACTACTAGTAAGTGTCAATGTCGATCCCTCGTCATTACTTCTTCGGAGTTAGGCTAGATACTTACTGGGTACGTGTTTATTTACGTACTCACGCTACACTTCTGCACTGAATGTGCAGGTACTGAGGCATGTACATTAGGTGGTCATCTGAGAGCATTGGTGCAGCTGCTGAGAGGACTTTATGGTGAGCTGCGTTCCATGCTATGATTCTCAGCACACAGATTCTCCATATTTATTATTTACTTTATTTTGTTTATCTTGCATTCCAGATAAATGTTGTATTATTATTGTACTTTCTAATATATGATCATGCACTTGTGATACCGGGTTTTGGAATGTTCTAGAATTTGTTTGTGATTTTGTTTAATACTAACACACTTTTGTTTTATGTTTTATTTAAATTGTATGTATCCATGACTTTTAATGCATGAATTTCTTTATCTAATAAAATTCGTGATTTCTAAAATAATAAATTAAATACTTAAGTTGATAGTTCACCATTGGCTTGCCTAACAATGATGTTGGGTGCCATCACGACCTATAGTAGGAATTGGGTCATGATAGCTTGGTATCAAAGCTCTAGGTTCACTTATGTCTCACGAGTCATGATCAAGTCTAGTAGAGTCTTGCGGATCAGTACAGAGACGTCTGTACATTTCTTCGAGAGGCTACATAGTTATTAGGAGAACTTCCCTTCCTTGAGTCCTCATTGTACGATTTGATTTCATTGTAGCTTATGCCTTTGATTCCTTCCTATTCATTCGTATGCGATGTCAGGTAGTTGTTATCAGTTGGGCACCAACGTGTTCTGAAGATGATACATATGTGGTGTAGGATGTTTTGCATGTATATGCGGGCGGACTATTATCGTCGCCTTATGGAGGAGTGTTTATCATTTCAGCCCAGTGTTGGTGTTGCCTACAGTTTCGAGGCTATACACGGTGTTTTGTGATGTTCATGAGTGCCGGTGTGAATTATAGGGTTCTTACTTATGTGTCACGGCAATGAATGATTCGGGAGGAGGAATATTCAGTTCATGATTGGGAGATTCGACATTTGATTCTAGCAGAAGAGAGGCAATCAGATTATAGATGTTTAGGCATTGGTGGGAGGAGTCGCGAGATTGGATATTTCCGAACTTGGTGGAATTCTTGCTAATATTGTGGTGTCATCGTCCTTGGTTGAACACACTAAGGCTCATTGGTATGTTGGTCTTCATTTGTTTGCCTCTCGGAATAGTGTTGTGAAATAGTACCTAAGAAGCAGTTATTAGAGATGGCAGTATGTTGCCACTGCAGAATCGAATCGGCATTTTCAGTGTTGATGATTCAAGTGAGATGATCCCGGAGGTGGTTTCTACGCTTAGGAAGTTTGAATGAGACGAGGAGGTCTTGATCGGAATGTAGGAAAATGCGAATATTTTGTTATTGCTTGGGATGCAATATGGATTCGTGTTTCAAATATATTGTTGGACCTTCGCGTGATGTTAATGAATGAAAGAATTCTTACGGTTGGCGGATCAGTGTGGACCCAGGGAGATCAATTGATTTCATGCTGGATGTAACTATGACAATGACGTTGGAAGAGGTCGATATGAGGTTACACATGTGGGCTATCTCTTGTGAGTATGTTAGCGGCTGCGTTATTTTAATGAGGTTCCTTCGAAGAGGTCTACTTCCTACCCAATGGGAGGCTAGTACTACAATGTGAGCTTGGATCGCTTGAAGAAGATGGTACGACTGTCAGGAGGTCGAATGTGCGATTGCAGTTGATATTTTAGGATGTGTTATGATTAGTGCAACAAGAACTTATGTGAAATTTGGTTAAGCAAAGGTGCGCAATCATGGTAACTGAGGAGGAGGAGTCATTGTGGATTCTGGATTTATGTAATTGTGGCTTAAAGCTAAGTGGGGGATCCTACCATCTATGATTGGGTCACGAGGTGATGTGCCTTGCAGTTTCAAGTTATCTGTACGTTGGTGGCTTAGTTATCACCAAGGTAAGAAAAACATCACAGGTAATTTGAGCAGGGGATTTGATGGATGTGATGCACAAGGGAAAGTATTCATCCAGTTGCTTCATTGGAGTGCTCATATGCTAACGAAGCACTAGTGGTTTGGTTAAATAATCGGGATTGGACTAGAGTGGGCGACTCTCAATAATGGTTCTAGTGGATTCGATATTTTAGGTATGGTGCTTAAGGATTTTCAGGTTCGTTATGTGGATGAGGATTGGGTTTAGTAGTAGAGTGTGAAGGGTACTTGGAGCATTTCTATGAAATCAACGGGTCTGCACTGCAGTGTTAGGAAAATGGGAGAAACAACTTTGGATTCGTAGAAGATCTAATTAGCGTAGGTGTATCAGTTGCAGTTACTATAAACTGCATGAGGAGGGTATGAAATGGCTTATGGGCATTGAGACAGTTAGTAATAGTTGGGGAAATAATCAATTCCTTCGGTGTGATAAGACTATACAGGTGATTCGTGGTTGTACGTGTGGGCTTGACAACCATCGTGATTGGATTGATTTGGAGGTATTTTATTCTGTTGGCTTGGTTATGTGTAAATGGATCCTGGAAGAGTTATGACAGTTTAGACCACGACTTGAGGTTTGTATTTTCTACGGTTATGGGAAGTTGGTTGTGTGTGGCAACTCTTCTTTTGAAATGAGTTAAGCGAAAGGTTCGAGCCGATGATGTATTTATTCTACTGGTAGTTCAGGAGTTATGATGAAGTTCTTGTACTCTCGCGTAACAGCATGATAGGTGCAGTGAGCAGTATGGAATTAAAAATGAATGGTCAAGGTTACGATTTAGTTTTGTCGAGGATGTCACGAGTTCAAAGAAGCGGCAGACTTTTAGAGTATGCTGGCGCTATTTTAGTGTTGCCTGAGAATGATGTTCTATGGAAGAGGCATTGTGTATTGAATTGAGGGTTCATGATTTGCATTACAGAAATAGTATGGTTGGTAGCCATGGATGTGCAAGTTTTACTACTTGGTGTGGAAAGTTGTGGGAGTATATCCCACGGGATAATTGTATAAGTGTGACGTGTTAGTCATTTAAGTGTTAGGGATTGAAATCAGGTTCGAAGATTCTAGTACTGTTGCGGATTAGAGAGTTTATGTCTGAGAGACACTCTACTCCTTTGGTTGTGGACTGTGGAAGTTTGTTCCAAATTTGTCGGTCGATCGTATGTGTTATGGATAGGGTCATTGTGGATCTTTGGAAGGTTATCGGCCTATTTTGGGATTATCAAAATCGGCTTGGCGTTCCGTGGGTAGATCTAATGTGAATGTATATTCTACACCAGATCAGATATGATATTTCGATTTCGCATTAGTTATGGATGAGTCTTTGGGCGTGGTGGATGATATTCCTGGCTTCGTCTATTTCAGGTGCTACTCTCTTATGCCATGTGGGTTGTAAGACAGCTTAATTATTCACATGTATGTTATGACCCTGCATAGTTGAGGTATTATATGAGCAAGATAGCTCTCGAGATGTTGGTTATTTGATGCACCTTAGCTGTGCTTGGCATTTTGTAGCGCTTGGCGCTATCTGTCTCCCTAGAGTTATGTTATGCACTTGGCATGCTTGTTGTTAATATACGTGTGTTTTGTGGGTATGAGCATTTTTGGTTCGATGAGTATTTCCCTTACTGATTGTTATGTGTAGATTGGGTGGCACGCCGCCACGGGTATGATGTTTGGATCGGGTTGCACGCCGCAACAGTGAGATGTTGAGTACGGTTCCTTATACATATTTTGTGTACCTTTTTTCTCATCTCTGAGATAGGCTCAGAGCATCTGTTTGGCCGTTTTATTCGCTACGCAGGCTGGGTAGTTCTTTGCCAGAGTTCATTCCTCCTTATGGGTCATATTCGAGTTGTAGCTTATTGGCGCTTTGATATTTTCGTAGGATATTTTAGGTGGTTTTTGATGTGGCTTGTAGGTCGAGCAACTTGTATTGGGTGAGACGAGGTTGTTGGACCTGGAGTTAGTATAATCAGATTTATATAAGGTATATTAGAGGGAAAATGTCACTATTCAGTTCAGAATGAGGCGAGGGCTCTTGTTGAGCGGAGAAATTTCATGGATTTTTAATTTGAAGGTGGTTATGAGATTCTACACATCTATTTCATCGTCGCAGTATTGCGAGGGTTGGAACAAAGCTTATATGTGTTATGAGGTATACTACATGCATCAGGTTAGTGAATTTTGCAACTTCTATGATTGGAGGATATTATTATGGGCATACTAATTATGCGGTGCACTGCGTGATTTCAGCCTAGTGTATGATCATGTTTTGGTATAGCATATTGAGGTTGATAAGGTGTTTATATGTTAGAATCAGGTCTTGTAGAGAATTCCGGATGTTGGAATTTAGTTCTAAGGCTTGTGGGCTAAGATGGTAGGAATGATCTTCAGTCTAGCTTGAGCAAATGTGCTCATATGGGTTGTGGTGGCAGGGGTAGGTGCGCGAGATGTTAAATAGTGATGTTGGGCAACTCTGGACCGGTTCTTGGCACGTTCGAGGACGAACATATGTTTAAGTGGGAGAGAATATAATGACCCAACCGGTTGTTTTGAGGTTTAGTGCATCGTTCGGCAGTTTGAGGCCTTGAGTAGCTTCCCTTTATGTATTATGACTTGTACGCGAGGTTGGAATTGAATTTCGGGAAGTTCAGAGTTGATTCAGAAGGAAAATTCTCAATTCGAGAGCTTTAAGTTGGAAGAGTTGACCAAGGTTTGACTTTTGAGTAAACGACCTTGGAATCAGAATTTGAAAGTTCCAATAGATTGGTATGATGACTTTGGACTTGGGCGTATATTCGGATTGAGTATCGGGTAGTTCGGGAGCATTTCGGCGCTTATTATGGAAATTTGGCATTTTGAAGATTTTTAGAAGTTCCTAAGTTTGGTTTGAAGAGGACTTTCGTGTTATCGATGTCCGTTTGGGGTTTCGAGCCTTGGAATAGGTTCGTATTGTGATTTATGACTTGTACGTAATATTTGGCATCATTCCGGAATGTTTAAGTATGATTCGGACGCATTAGACAAAGTTTGATGTTTGAACTTAAAAGATGGATTTCGATAGTCGATGCATGGTTTAGATGTTGTTCGTGGCAGTTTGAGCCTTTGGATAAGTTTGGATAAGGTATTGATACTAGTTGGCGTGATTGGGTGGTATCCCAGGGGCCTCAGGGGTATTTCGGGATGGTTTCAGACCAAGTTTGGGTGAATTGCTGTTGCTGATTTGCTGGTTCCAGTTATTTTCTTCGCGAACGCGTAGAGAAGATCGCGTTCGCAAAGAAGGATCTGGAGTTGGTGGAGATGTGTTCTACGCATTCGCGATTTGGTATCGCGTTAGTGATAGTGTATCGTGTTTGCGAAGGGGAGAAGTTGGGCCTAGGGGGTTTGGTCTTCGCATTCGTGTAGGTAAGGCCGCATTCGCGATGGGCATCCTGGTAAAGTTTTGGGTTCGCGAGTCCTTTCTCGCGTTCGCGTAGAGGAATTGGAAAGCAGAAGTTTATTGTGCAGCGTTTGTGAAGAATGGTCGACTAGGCAATGTATAAGTTTGCAAAAACGGGTTTTCGGTTCATTGTATCTCAATTCTTCCATGGGAGCCGAGCTTGGGGCGATTTTGAAGTGTCATTTCATCATCCATCATATGGTAAGTGAATTCCCACACATTGTGAACTAAATACATGAGTTATTTATGGATTTAAACATGAAATTTTGTAGAAATTGTGGGATTTGGAAGAAAATCTAGAATTTGGTATTTTTTGATTTTGACCACGAAATTAGTCATGGAATCAGGAATAAATTATATATTTGAGTTCGTGTTGTTATGGGTAATATTTATCTTCAAAAAGTTTTTGAATCCAGGCACGTGGGCTCGAGGGTTGATTTTGTTGACTTTTTGAGCGGAGTTGGAAATTGTTATAAATTGTTAAATTATGAGTATTTAAGTATATTTCTATATATTTGCATGTTGTTTGACTTGTTTCAGATCAATGGGAATTGGTTTGAGGTGTTAGAGGGGAGTTGTAGCCGATTATGGAATTTTGGAGCGAGGTAAGTCTCTTGTCTAATCTTGTGAGGGGAAAATTGACCTAGTAGGTGTTATATTTATTATGTGCTATATGTTGTGGGAGTTACACACATATGAGGAGATGAGTGTCCGTGCATATGCTAGAATTCCTAATTATGTACGAGTAGACTTAGACTCACACCATGCTTAAATTGTACTATTTGAGTTATTCTTGCCTGTTTAAATGCTTTAATTTACATTTAGCCTAAGACTATACTCACGTAGAGTATCAGACTTGTTATTTTAGATACATGACGAGCTACTTGATTAGCCGTGGAACTTGTACTTCCCTTACGGATTTC
This sequence comes from Nicotiana otophora, assembly GCA_000715115.1. NCBI lineage: Eukaryota > Viridiplantae > Streptophyta > Magnoliopsida > Solanales > Solanaceae > Nicotiana > Nicotiana otophora. The sequence goes on along the minus strand of AWOL01S0021647.1, from coordinate 33,941 downwards.
TCCCGCATTGTGCATATTCCTCGAAAAGTTTCTTGAATTCCTTAACTCACACGTATATTCGTGAGTGGGGTCAAATGTAACGACCCAACCGGTCAAATGACTTGCCGGGATGGTTGATTTGGGTTTGGAAGGGTTCGGGTTGAAATCGGAACACTTAATTCCTTAATAGTGGCCTAAGGTGGCCAAGTTTGACTTGGGTCAACATTTTTAGTGAACAACCTCAGAACCGAGATTTGATGGTTCCAATAGATTCGTATGATAATTTTGGACTTGGGCGTGTCTTCGGATTGAGTTTTGGTTGACCCGAGAGCGTTTCGACGCTTAATGTTGAAAGTTGGTTCATTGAAGGTTTTCTAGTTCTTTAAATTTAGTTTGGAGTAGATTTTGATGTTATCGATGTCCGTTTGGGATTCCGAGCCTGAGAATAGGTCTGTATGATTATTTATGACTTATGCGTAAAATTTAGCGTAATTCCGAGTTGTCTAAGTATGTTTTGACACGTTCGGAGTTGGTTGAAATGAGTTTAAATCTTATAAGTTGATTAATGAGGTTTTAAGGTGCGATTCTTGATTCTGGTGTTGCTTTATGTGTTCCGAGGCTTCGAGTAGGTCCACAATACGTTTATGGACTTAACAGTGCATTTGGACGGGGTCCCGAGGGGCTCGGGTATGTTTCGGACCACCTAGAGCGTGTTTGAACTTGGTTGGAAATTGTTGGTGTGCTGGTGTGCTTCACGTGTGTCACCTTGGGGCGCACCAGTGTTGTTCGTGAAGAAGAAGGATGTGAGTATGCGGATGTGCATTAATTACCACCAGTTGAAGAAAGTCACCATCAAGAATAAGTACCCGTTACCGTGCATTGATGATTTGTTTGACCAGTTGCAGGTTGCCAGGGTGTTCTCTAAGATCGACTTGAGATATGGGTATCATCAGCTGAAGATTCATGGTTTGAATATTCCGAAGACGGTTTTTCGGACAAGAAATGGCCACTATAAGTTTCTAGTGATGTCTTTTGGTTTGACCAACGCCCCGACAACGTTTATTATCGTTGGTTCGTGAAAGTCGTCTTTTCTATTGTACCTCCCTTAACTAGATTGACCAGAAGGGTACTCCATTCAGATGGTCCGATGATTGCGAGGCGAGTTTTCAGAAGCTCAAGACCGCTTTTACTATAGCACCGGTGTTCATGTTGCCCTCCGGTTCAAGGATGTCTACTGTGTATTGTGATGCTTTGCACGTTAGCTTGGGTTGTGTACTGATGCAGGAGGGGTGAGTTATTGCATATGCTTCACGTCAGCTGAAGCCCTACGAGAAGAATTAACCCATGCATGATTTGGCGTTGGTCGCGATAGTTCATGCTCTCAAAATCTTGAGGCTTATCTCTATGGGGTGTCCTGTGAGGTTTACACCGATCATCGCAACTTGTAGTATTTGTTTAAGAAGAGGACCTTAATTTGAGACAGTGTAGGTGGCTTGAGTTACTGAAGGACTATGAGATTACCATCCTTTACCATCTGGGCTAGGCTAATGTAGTTGCAGATGCCTTGAGTAGATGGTCCAAGAGTATGGGTAGTTTGGCATTCATTTCGGCAGAGGAGAGGCCATTGGCTTTGGACATTCAGTCTTAGCTAATAGACTTGTGAGGTTTGATATTTCATATCCCAATCGAGTTATTGCATGTGTTGTGTCTCAGTCTTCATTACTTGAGCTGATCAAGGCTCGTTAGTACGATGATCCGCACTTATTGGTTCTCAGAGAGATGGTTCCAAAGAGGTTACCATCGGTGAGGATGGTGTTCTGCCACTGATGGCTTAAGGGAGAAGATTCTACAGGAGGTATATTGTTCTTGGTATTCCATACACCAGGTGCTACGAAGATGTATCGCTACTTGAGGCAACATTATTGGTGGCGGCGGATGAAAAAGGACATAGTTAAGTAAGTAGCGAGATGTCTAAATTGCCAGCAAGTCAAGTATGAGCACCAAAGGCCAGGTGTCCTACTCCAGCAGATGGTTATACCAGAGTGGAAGTGGGAGCACATCACTATGGACTACGTAGTTCGATTGCTGTGAATGTTGAGGAAGTGTGATGTCATTTGGGTCATTGTCGATGCGTTGACCAAGTTGGAACACTTTATTCCGGTGGTGACTACTTACTATTAAGAGAGGTTGACCCAGATTTACATTCGGGAGAGTGTCCGGTTACATGTTCTGCCTTTTTCTATCATATCAGATAGAGGCCCTCAGTTCACTTCGAATTTTTGGAGAGTAGTACAGAGCGAGTTGGGTACCCGAGTAGAGCTCAGCACAACCTTTCACCCGCAGACCGACGGGCAGTCGGAGTGGATAATTTAGATTCTGGAGGATATTCTCAAAGCATGTGTTATTGACTTCAGAGTGCAGTGGGATAGATTCTTGCCCTTGGCCGAGTTTACTTATAACAACAATTATCAGTCCAGCATCGAGATGGTTCTATTTGAGGCTTTATATGGTTGGTGATGTCGTTCGCCCATCGGATGGTTTGAGCCCGGCGAGGCTAAGTTATATGGCATTGATTTAATGAAGGATGCCTTGGAGAAGGTAAAGTTGATTCAGGAGCAGCTTCGCATAACACAGTCCAGACAGAAGAGTTACACGGATCAGAAGGCGGGTGATTTATCATTTATGGTGGGCGAGATGGTTCTCTTGAAAGTTTCGCCGATGAAGGGCATCATGAGGTTCGGGAAGAAAGGCAAGCTGAGCCCAAGGTTTATTGGCCCGTTTGAGGTGCCGAGGTGAGTTGGGGAGGTTGATTATGAGCTTTCTTTGCCTCCCAGTCTATCGGGAGTTCATCTAGTCTTCCATATATCTATGCTCCAGAGGTACCATGCTGACAGGTCGCATGTGTTAGATTATAGCACAGTTCATCTAGATGAGAGTTTGGGTTATGAGGAGGAGCTAGTTGCCATTGTTAACAAGCAAGTTTGCTAGTTGAGGTCCAAGAAGATTTCTGCGATAAAGGTCCAGTGGAAGGGTCAACCAGTCGAGGAAGCGACTTGGGAGGCCGAGGAGGACATGAGGAGCAGATATCCGCACTTATTCAGCACTCCAAGTATGATTCTAGACCCGTTCGAGGATGAACATTTGCTTAAGAGGTGAAGAATGTAACGACCCAACCGGTCGTTTTGCTTTTTAGGTCCTCGTTCCCCTAATTAAGACTTCCAGTATGTGCTTTATTATTTTATGACTTGCGGGGATGGTTGGGATTGAAATTGAAACACTTAGTTCTTTAATAGTGGCCTAAGGTGGCCAAGTTTGACTTGGGTCAATATATTTAGTAAACGATCTCGGAACTGAGATTTGATGGTTCCAATAGGTTCGTATAATGATTTTGGACTTGGGCGTGTCTTCGGATCGAGTTTCGGATGACCCGGGAGTGTTTCAGTGCTTAATGTTGAAAGTTGGTTCATTGAAGGTTTTCTAGTTTTTAAAATTTGATTTGGAGTAGATTTTGGTGTTATCGAGGTCTGTTTGTGATTCCGAGCCTATGAATAGGTTTTGTATGGTGATTTGTGACTTGTGCGTAAAATTTGCGTCATTCCGAGTTGTCTAAGTATGTCTCAACGCGTTCGGAATTGGTTGAAATGAGTTTGAAGCTTAAAAGTTGATTAATGAGTTTTGAGGTGCGATTCTTGATTCCGGTGTTGTTTTGTGTGTTCCGAGGCTTCGAGTAGTTCCAAAATGTGTTTATGGACTTAGCGGTGCATTTGGATGGGGTCCCGGGGGGCTCGGTTGTGTTTCAGACCACCTGGAGCGTGTTTGAACTGGGCTGGAAACTGCTGGTGTGCTGGTGTGCTTCATGATCGCGAAGAAAGGAAAATTGGAGGGGCAGATGATTACCCTATGGGAATGCGAAAAAGGGTCCGCGATCGCATAGGTTGTCCTGGCAGTGCTTCACTAACGCAGAGGCCCAACTACGATCGCGATGAGGAAAATGGAGGAAACGAGGCAGGAGGCCTTTGGCCTACGCGAACGTGACTTGGGGATCGAGAACACGGAAGTCCGGGCAGTGATACATCACGAACGTGACCTCCAGGCCGCGAATGCGAAGAAGGTTTTTGGGGTGGCATTTTCCGCTATCACGAAGAAGGGACTACTGGGCAGACTTGCATTTTAATACGTGACTTAGTCTCTTTTCTCTCATTTCCCACTGGGTCTTGGGCGATTGTGAGAGCATTTTGTGGGGGATTTTCATCAACATCAAGAGGTAAGTGATCCCTATCAATTCTTGAGTTAAATACACTGATTATGAGTAGATTTAACATGAAATTAAGGGGAAAATTGTTGAAACCTAGGTTTTGATAAAAAATGAGAATTGACCACGAAATTGATTATGAAATTGGAAATAAATTATGTATTTGAGTTCATGAGATCATGGGTAACATTTATCCTCGAATATTTCTGGAATCCAGACGCGTGGGCTTGGGGTGAATTTTAGGAATTATCCAAATTAGGTTGGGTAATTACTCTAATAGCTAAATTATGAAACTTTGAGCATATATTTATTAGTTTATATGACTTTTGGTTAGTTTCGGGATCCTTGGCGTCGTTTGAGGAGTTATAGTGAGGTTGAAGAGCCGAATTGAGGACTTGGAATCGAGGTAAGTCTCTTGTCTAACCTTGTAAGATGGAACTTATCCCCTTAGGTGTATTAATTATTGTGTGCTACTTGTTGTGGGGAGCTATGTACACACGAAGTGACGAGAGTCCGTACATAACTATATTCATGATATGTCCGGGTAGACTTAGATTCATAGCATGCCTTTAATTATGCTATTTATGCCTATCCTATGTATTAATTTTCTTGATTATGACTGGGATCGAGGTTTTTAATAAAGATACCGGCTTAGCCTCTTTCTTTGGAAAAGTTGGGAAATATTTGAAAAACTATAGATCTGTGTCTTCTTGTCTCGCATGTGTTTTCACGAGCGAGGTAAATTTCTCTACTCTTATGGGATCGGGTCGTTCGCCTCTGCATTTGGTTTGGTAATAGTTGAGTTAGTGCCTTCAAGGCCGGTTATAACATGTTTACAGATTTGATATAGACTCGTGTGTGGAATTACCGCATTTACTTTTATTTGCTTCATTCCTACTTATTGTACACTCACCATGTCTACTTTATGTATTTCTATTACTATTTGACCTCTAGTAAATGTCAAGTCGACCTCTCCTCACTACTTCTTTGAGGTTAGACTAGATACTTACTAGGTACGTGTTGCTTTCCGTACTCATGCTACACTTCTGCACTGAATCTGCAGGTACTGAGACATGTACTACCAGTGGTCACACGGGCACGTAGCCGATCTTTTACGGAGACTTAGTGGTGAGCTGCTTGCCTTGCTACGATCTGCAGCACCAGAGTCTCCCTCTACCTTGTTTATTATTTATGTCTATTACCTTTGAGATAATAGTTGTATTAGTTTTGTATATTCTCTAGATTGCTCATGCACTAGTGGCACTGGGTTATGGGGACTTTTAGAATTTATGTACTGCTGTACTTATCATTTCTGTCACTACAATGGATGTATTTATCATGCTGATATTTTGTTAAGAAAAGAGTAGGTACGGTTGCATGAGATCTTACTTATTTCGTTCTTTTAAAAAGGAAACTTTTGTTTTAAATGTTAAAAAGGGGTAATTAAACTGTAGGTTCACTTGTGGGCTTGCCTAACAGAGGCATTAGGTGCCATCATGACCTATTACGGATATTGGGTCGGGGCATCAAAGACTCGTCAAAGTATCATATTCTAATGGGATCGGGCTGAATGGCTCAGCGATACTCTTATGGGATCGGGTCGTTCGCCTTGGCGGTATCATGTAACATACCCTTATGGGATCGGGCCGTTCGCCTCAGTAGCATTATGTATGAAACTCTTATGGGATCCGACTGTTCGCCTTGGCAGTTCTATGAAACACTCTTATGGGATCGGGCTGCTCGCCTCGACAGAATCATGTGAAATACTTGATATGGAGTCCGCGTACTCATGAGTTTCTTGACTTGAGATATGGCCGTTGATTTGGCATTGACCATTCCGTATTCCATTTGAGGAAGTATCCGATAATTGAGGACTTTGTGTTTACTGTTCAGTTGTAAACCGTATTATTTGCCTATATTTGTTCTCACTGTTTACTTACCATGTTTCATACTTGTCTACCTTATTATATTTGATTTATTGGACCTGTAGTAAGTGTCAATATCGATCCCTCATCACTACCTCTTCGGGGTTAGGCCAGATGCTTATTGTGTATGCGCTGATTTACGTACTCACGCTACACTTCTGCACTGAATGTGCGGGTACTGTGGCATGTACATTAGGTGGTCATCTGGACGCATTGGTGCAGCTGCTGAGGGGAGTTTATGGTGAGCTGCGCTCCATACTAAGATTCGCAGCACACAGAGTCTCCATCATTATTATTTACTTTATTCTGTCTATCTTGCATTTCAGACAAATGTTGTATTATTATTGTACTTTCTAGTAGATGCTCATGCACTTGTGACACCGGATTTTGGGATGTTCTAGAATTTGTTTGTGATTTTGTTTAATAGTGACACACTTTCGTTTTATGTTTTATTTAAATTGTATATATCCATGACATTTAATGCATAAATTTCTGTATCTGATAAAATTCGCGATTTCAAAAATAATAAAATGAATACTTAAGTTGATAGTTCACCATTGGCTTTCTTAACGGCGATGTTGAGTTCCATCACGACCTATAGTGGGAATTGGGTCGTGACAAAAACATGGGATTAATAATCATCGATAAATATTTTTTTTATTCTTGATATTTAATGTATTTTATGCTTTAATTCTCTTACCTAGAATGCTTTTATCATTTAAATCTATCAATAATATATTTAAGTATTTATTTAATTATTTAATTTACTTATGTTTAAATTAATTAAAAGTATAAGTATCCTCGCACTATCTCTATTTTCCTCTTTATACATTATTTTCTCTACTATGAAATTTTAATTAGTTTTTATATTAATGTTTTTCCTATAATCAAAATGATTTCACGTTTATTTTAAATTGTGACTTTGAATTGGTCTAAAATATTAATACATAAATTATAACGAACCGAACGGTCGTTTTGCTTTCTGGATACTTGTTCCCCTAAATAAGACTCCTCGTATGTGCTTTTACTATTTTATGACTTGTGGGAATGGTTAGTTCGGGTTGAAATCAGAACACTTAGTTCCTTGCTATTGGCTTAAAAAGGGTTAAGTTTGACTTGGATCACCATTTGTAGTAAACAAACCTAGAATCGGGATTTGAAAGTCCCCATAGGTTCGTATGATGATTTTGGACTTGGGCGTGTGTTCGGATCGAATTTTAGATGACTCGGGAGCGTTTCATCGCCTAAAATTGAAAGTTGGCTTATTGAAGGTTTTGAAGTTCTTTAAATTTGGTTTGAAGTAGGTTTTGGTGTTATCGAGGTCCGTTTGGAATTTCAATAATAGGAATAGCTCCGTAGAGTAATTTAAGACTTGCTCGCAAAATTTGGTGTCATTCCAAGTAGTTTAAGTATGAGTCGGCGCATTCGGACCAAGTTGGAAGAACGTGAAGTTCATAAGTTGATTCGATTTGGTTTGGAGTGTGATTCTTCATTTTGATGTTATTTTACGCATTCCAAGGGTTCGAGCGAGTCCGTCTTATGTTTACGAACTTGTTTGTATATTTGGTCAAGGCCCCGAATGGCTCAGGCGAGTTTCGGACGGGGTTCGGATCGAATTGGGCCATGTTGAAGAGCTGGGAGTTTGTTGTTGCTGGTGCGACCGCTTCTGCAGAAGTTTGGTCACAAAAGCGGCCACGTAGAAGCGAGGTGAACCTTGCAGAAGTGGCTTGGCCAGCCTGGGTGGAAAGTCGCAGAAGCGAAGAAACGAGCGCACCTACGAAGGCGCAGGTGCGAGTCAGATGACCACAGAAGTGGTCAAGGTCGCAGGAGCGGCACGGACGCCGCAGAAGCGGACTCACAGAAGCGAGTCTTTTTTCCGCAGAAGCGGAGGTAGGCCAACTGGGGGAGGGCTGCATCTGCGCTGCATTTTCTGCAGATGCAAAGCCGCAGAAGAGACCAATTCCCCGTAGAAGCAGAAACCACTGGGAGGCAGCGAGGTCCATTTATTACGGGACTTAGGCCATTTTGGTTCATTCATTACACTTCTTGGGCGATATTTGGTGCTTCTTAAAGAGGGATTTCCACCTAGCTACTGAAGGTAAGTAATTCCTACCCCATGTAAGTTAAATACATAGATTATGGATAGATTTTAGCACGTAAAATTGTAAACATTATGGGTTTAGATGAAAAACCTAGGTTATGATGAAAAATGAGATTTAACCACCAAAATGGTTATGGAATTGGGTGAAAATTATATATTTGAGTTCGTGAGGTTATGGGTAACAATTTTCTTCGAAAATTTTCGAAATCCGGGCACGTGGGCATGTGGATTAATTTTAAGAATCTTCCAATTTGGGTTGGGTAATTACTCTAATAGCTAAATTATCAAATTTTGAGCATATATTGATTATTTTATATAACATTTGGCTAGTTGCGGATTGTTCGATACCAAGTGGGGTCTTTAGAGTGAATTTGTAGCCGGAAAGTAAGCTTTGAGATGAAGTAAGTCTCTTGCCTAACCTTGTAAGAGAGAATTTATCCCATAGGTGATTTATATTACTATTTGCTTCTATTTTTGGGGGCTACGTATGCACGAGGTGATGAGAGTCCGTGCGTAGCTACTAATTATGGTTATGTCCGGGTAGTTTAGGACCCAAATCATGTAATACTTGTAATATTTGCACACTACTTCTTAATTAAAGTGCCTAAATTATATTGGAACTTGATAGAGAAATTGTAAAAGAACGAATTTCACTTACTTGAGTTTTGGCGGGTTACTTGACCGTTAATAGAATTGTGCTTCCTTGTGTATTAGCCTAGTAATAACTTTTAAATCGAATGTTCATAAAGTATCCTCTCTTCTTGTGGAGCGGGCTGAACGCCTCGACACTAAATGCATCTATGGTTCGTGCCGCTTGACCCTCGGCAGTGTATACATTATTCTGGATCGGGCCGTACGACCTTGGCATAAATCGTGCGTGATAATACTCGGAGCCTAATTATACTTGATATTATTTTATGGCTTGAGCGATTATAATTAGTTAATGACAGAAATTTACTTGGAATTTATTATTAGTGAAATAATTATTATTCACTGCTTGTTATTGAGTTATATTTATTGTTTACGTAATCTATGCTTATTTAAAACTCTTATATTTTATTGTTAGACCATAGTAAGTATCGATGTCGACCCCTTATCACTACTTCTTCGAGGTTAGACTAGATACTTACTGGGTAGATGTTATTTATGTACTCACGCTACACTTCTGTACTAATCGTGCAGGATCTGAGGTAGGTGCATCTGGCGGTCATATCGACGCGTACCCCGTTACCTCGAGGCCTAGTGGTGAGCTGCTTCCTGGGCCGTTCTTGTCATGACCCAAAATCCACTATAGGCCGTGATGACGTCTAACGCCGCCATCAGGCAAGTCAACGGTGATTTACCAAATTGATTACTCATTTTATTACTTTCGAAATCGCAAACTTTAATAAGAAAGGAGATTTACACTTCTAAATCACGGGAACGTACAACATTTGTAATTTATAAAAGAAATGAAAGGCTAAAATAATGTACGAAACTCTAAGCATCAACTAGTATAACCCCAAAACCCGGTGTCACAAGTGCATGAGCTTTTTCTAAGGAGTACAATAATAATACAACATCTGTCTAGAATATAAATATGACAGGATAAAATAAATAGTAAGATGGAGACTCGGTGGATTGCGATGTGTAGCCTGGATTGCAGCTCACATAAAGTCTCCTCAATAGATGCGCCTACGCACCAAGATGATCACTAAATGAACCTGTCAGATCGTGCATATTTAGTGCAGAAGTGCAGCATGAGTACGTAAATCAACGCGTACCCAATAAGTATGTAGCCTAACCCCCAAAGAAGTAGTGACGAGGGGTCGACATCGACACTTACTATAGATCCAATAAAATAATATAATAATTCATAACAGATTTGAAGTGCACAGCGATAATGGGGTAAATCTGTAAATTTCATAATCTTCCAAATATTTCTCTTAAAGTATAAGTTTCTCGACCTTGTACTCTACCTTAACATCTCAGAAAAATGCCAAGTGCCAATGTCAAATAAATAAGGAATACCATAAAAATGACGGGCGTCAGTGGAAGGTTTATCTCGTGAATATTCGGACTACTAGCGATATAACGCATAATTTGTCGAGGTCGTTCGGCCCGATCCAGAATAATGTGTACACTGCCGAGGGTCGAGCGGCACGAACCATAGATGCATCTATTATACTGCCGAGACGTTTGGCCCGCTCCACAAGAAATGAAGGAAGTTACCGAATTACGAGACACGTGTTTACAATACAGTACATGAGCACAAAATGAATATAATCTTTACCGTTTCTCAAATAACTCGCCCACAACTCAAAGTGTTAAGACATGGCCTAGTATACATATATTTATTTCTAAATTAAATTCAGTTATAACTTTAATTACTTAAGCCAGCAGAACGAGTTCAAATAATTCAATTATTACATGATAAAGTCCTAAGCCTACCCTGACATAAACATGCTTTAGCTACGTACAAACTCTCATCACCTCGTGCGTACGTAGCACCCACAACTTGTTGCACACAACAATAAATATCTCCTAGGGGTAGTTCCCCCCCTCCCCCACAAGATTAGACAAGAGACTTACCTCACTCTGAAGTTCCATAACCTGCTCCAACGCCTCTGTAACACCTCAACTCAAAGCTAAAAGTCTCGAAACTAGTCAAACCACGTGTAATTCAATCAAAATATACTCCAATGCTTACAATTTAACAATTTATTAAAATTTCCAACTCTGCTCGAAAGTCAACAAAATCAACCCTCGGGCCCATGTGCCCGGATTTCGAACATTTTCGAAGATAAACTTTACCCATAAAACCACGAACTCAAATATATAATTTATTCCAAATTCCATGTCCAATGTCTTGGTCAAAATCTAAAAATAACAATTTCTAGGTTTCCTACCAAAATCCCAAATTTCTATAAATTCTCATGCTTAAATCCATATATAAACCATGTATTTAACTCACAATGTAAAGAAATCACTTACCCCATAATAGATGATGAAGATGGCACTCCAAAATTACTCCAAAGTCGACTCCCATGGACGAAATGAAGTGAAATTGAGCCAAACCCCCGTTTTAAAAGAACACACTGCCTAGCCCGACCTTCGCATGTGCAGTCCATTAGCCGCTTCTGCTGCTCCGCACCAGCGGAAACTCCCATCGCACGTGCGGTTCCCACTAAACCCAGCCAAGTCTGCTTCCGCGGACAAAATGCTGCACTTGCGGCCTCGCTTCTGCGACGCCTCATCCGCAGGTGCAGTTACGTATCTGCGGTTCCAACCTTTCCCAGCAAACTTCTCTTCTGCGCTCCAGTGGTCGCATCTGCGATCACACAGGTGCGGGAATTTCTTCGCACATGCGACCTCTGCCCAACTCACTCCCAGCCGCTTCTGCCGTTCACTGCCTCGCTTCTACGAGGTCACTTCTGCGGTGAATATTCCGCAGAAGCGGTTGCACCAGCAACCAGAATTCTCCAGCTTTTCCATAAGTCCAAACTCCAATCCGTTAACCATCTAGAATCCACTTGAGGCCCCCCGGTACCTTGACCAAATATACCAACGCGTCCCAAAACACATTACGAACATACTCAGGGTCTCAAATCACACCTAACAACATTCCGGAATGACACCAAACTTTGCGCACAAGTTATAAATCACAATATAAACCTAATCCAAGGCGTGGAATCCCAAACAGACATCGACTACACCAAAGTCCACCTCAAACCAAACTTAAGAAAATCTAAAGCCATCCAAATGCCAACTTCCACAATAAGCGATGAAATGCTCCCGAGTGATCCGATACTCAATCCGAACCTGTGCCAAAGTCCGAAATCATCATACGAACCTATTGGAACCTTCAAATCCCGATTCTAAAGTCGTTTACTCAAAAGTCAAACCTTAGTCAATTTTTCCAATTCAAAGCTTCCGAAATTAGAATTTTCTTTGCAAATCAACTCTGAACTTCCCAAAATTCAACTTCGACCATACGTACAAGTTATAATACCTGAATTGAAGCTGCTCAAGGCCTCAAACCACTGAACGACGTGTTAGATCTCAGAACGACCGGTCGGGTCGTTATATTTTCCCCCACTTAAACATACGTTCATCCTCGAACGTGCTAAGGACTACTCCCGACTTGTCCAAAATCACTATGTAACACTTCGTGCACCTACCCGTGCCACCACAACCCAGTTGAACACATTAGCCCCATCCAGACTGAAGATCCTCTCTTTTTATGTAGTCAAAAAGCCTTAGAACCAAATTCCAACCTCCGAATTTCTCTACAAAACCCCATTCTAACATACGAATATCGTATCAATCACTACACACTGTACCAAAACATGTTCATGCACCTATGTTGAAATCACACCCTGCACCACACAAGTCGGTTGCCCTTAATAACATCCTCCGATCACAATAGCTGGAATTTTCACGAATCTGATGCCAGCAATATGCCTCATGATGAATATAAGTCCTGTTCCACCTCTCGAAATATTGCCATGACGGCAGAGATGTGTAGAAACTAATAACCACCTACCGAATCAATAGATCATAGAGTCTCTCCTCCTGACAAGAACCATTACCTCATTCTGAACTAAATAACGATATTTGCTCTTTAATATACCCTACGTAACTCCGATTGCACTAATCTCAGGTCCAATAACCTCGTCTCACCCAGTCAAAGCTGCTTAACCAATAAACCATCTCAGACACTGCCAAAAATCTCATATGACGCCCACAATACGCCAACAAGCTACAAACTCGAATGTGATACATAAGGAAAAACAAACTCTGAAAAAGGACTACCAGCCCGAGTAACGAATAAAACGGCTGAATGAATGTTGTGAACCTACCTCAGGGATGAAAAACAAGACGCACAAAATGAGTGTAAGGAACTATGCTCAACATCTCGCTGTTGCGGCGTGCAACCCTATCCAACATAATATTGTTACGGCATGCAACCCGATCCAAACATGACAATGTTGCGGTATGCAACTCCATCCACATAACATTCCCGTGGCGACGTGCCACCCATTCCAAAAAATATACCCGTGGCGGCGTGCCACCCGATCCGCACATAATAATCAAGAATAAAACACACATCAAGCCGTAACACTTATACTTACGAAATGCCCGAATATTGACCACAAGCACGCCAAGTGCATAATACAAATTCTGGGGAGACAGATAGCGCCATACGCTACGAAACCCAAGTACAACTAAGGTGCAATAAATGACCTGCATCTCGGGAGCCATCCTACTCACATAACACCAAAAGCTACACGGGACCTCAATACGTGTGCGAATAATCAAGCTGTCTCACAACCCACATGGCACAATATAGATTTACATAGAATAGCCGACGACGGAAATAACATCCAATGCTCGACAACTCCTCCATAAGTAATGCTATGACGAATGAACACATCTGACCTGACGTAGAGCACATATTCATATTAAAACCACCAATGGACCTCAAACTGATTCTGATCATACCATACTGGGCCAATAACCTTCCAAGGATCCACAATGGCCCTATTCATGACACACACGAGCAGCTGTCCACTCCGGACCAAACTCCCACAGTTCACAACCAAAGGAATAGAGCGCCTTCCAGGCATAAACTCTCACATTAACGATAGTACCAAAAATCTCCATACTTGGTTTCAATCTTTAACAATCAGGTGACTAACATGTCACACTCATATAAATGTCCCCGTGGGGTATGCTCCCACGGCCTTCCTCCTAGGTAGCAAAGTACACACATCCATACCACTAATCGTACTAATTCTGTAAAGCAAATGAAGAATCTACAAATCAACACACAAAGCCTCTTATACAGAATGTCGTTCTCAGGTGACACTAAAAAACATGCCAACTTACTCTGAACATCTGAATTCTCCCCTGCTCATCTAAGCTCGTGACATTTTTGTCAACACCGAACCACAACCTTGATCCTCAACTTTCAAATTCTCATGCCGCTCACTCGCACCTATCATGCCGCAACACGATAATACACGGATACCGCAACGCGATAATACACGTATTTCCCATAACCCTTGAACTACTAGTAGAATAACCACTTCATTCGCTAGAAACCTTTCACTTAACTCATTTTAGAAGAACCAATGCAACACGTAACTGAATTCCCAAACCACAAAAAATTCAAACCTCAAGTCGTGATCCAAACTGCCATGACTCTTTCGGAATCCATTTACACAACAAGGTCATTTGAATCAAATACCTCCCAAATCAATCAAGTTATGGTGGATGTCAAGCCCGCACCTACATCCACAAACCACATGTATAACATACCAAAGGAACTGATCATTGCCACAATCATGTCGATTCAACCATTACTAACCGACCAAACTTCTTTCAATTTACTCTTGACCTGACTTAGAAATAATAATAGCTCCATTCACAACGTAACAAACTCAATCCGCACTCATCCTGAGTGACCCGAATTATGAGACCACATCGTCTCAATACCCATGAATCATCTCATACCCTTCTCAAGCGCGCAATAGCATTTCGAACTAGTACACCCATTCTGCAAGACATTCCGCAAAATCCGAAGCTATTTCTCCCTTTCCTCTAATACTGCACCGCATGCACGATGATAACATAAAACATTCCAAGTCTCGTTCGTCATCCACTGCTAAAACTCACTCCTTAATTGCACAACAAATCCGAAATCCTTAGGCACTGCACTTTAATTCTTGAACCCACTAGGACCATTGTTGACAGTCACCCACTCTGATCTGATCCCGTATATAACCAAACTTCAACGCTCTGCTAGCACATGAACACCTTCTCAAAGAAGTAACCGGCTGAATTCTTTTCCTTATACATCACATCCACAAGAAGCATAAACTCTGAGTCTTCCAAAAACTTGGACATGAATCGATAAGGCGGAATATAATGCACATTTATCAATTTCTTTGCTCGAATTACCCCTGATGTTTTCTTTCCTTAGTCATAATAACCCATCAATACACTGATAACCAGAAACCGCGCAAGCAGATAACCACGCAATCCAATCAGACGGCGGGGCTCCACCACTTAGCTTTAAGCTACAATTACATAAACCTAGAACCCACGAGGATTCCTCCTTCTCAATTACCATGATCTCGCACCTTTAACCCACCAAAATTCTCAAAATTGTTTATTAAGCTTTTCATGAAACATTCCGAATTATCAGCCACAATCGCATACTCAACCTTCTGCTTGGTTGTAAGTAGAACTCTTCATAGAAACTTCATCAAAATCACACAACCGCTGACCTGTCCACTGGAGATAGACCACCTGTGGAAATTCCATACCGACATCTCCCAACGATGCTGCACCGGGTACAACTACCACGAAGTTAGTAAACCCCCCTAAGCCCGTGCTTATCACCAGCTGTATGGGTTTGTTCCTTCCCCATTGACATCAACTGAAAGTCCAACAATACCTTCCAAATTCAAAGTCATGTTGCATCCAAAACGATAATCAAATCTTCACAACCCTCTTCATTTCAAGCAAACTCCTTTCTGCCATATATAATCATTCTTCATACAATAACCACCATTCCAAATATAATCCATGGACCAAATCACTTCTATCACGATTCCCCAAATCTCTCTAATCTTCCTCAAGGTACGTGGCTATCCTACCACATAATTCATATGCTACCCTGCCACTCCCACTTCGGTCAAACAATCTCCTTTAAGCAACTTCTCGACCTCCACCTTTCATACTTGGCTTGCTAGTAATTCAACCACCGCGAGACACCTCCCGCCATGTCCTTCCTCATACTTCGTTGTCCCAAATGTTGCCTCAAATCAAATCCATACCTGTAGCACCGGAACTAATTAATTATTACCAACTCTAAACCTCCTAGAAGATCATCTTTCGCGAGCCATCAACATTAGAAATGCCAATTCGATTCTGAACTGCTACACACCGCTATCTCTGACAACCGCTTCTCAGGCACCATTTCACAATACCCTTCCCCGAAGGCAAAAATCAAAGAAGACCATAACAACGGCGAACCTTAATGCATTCCAACAAGGACGACGATACCACATCAAATATGAGAATTCTACCACGCTAGAAAATACCAAGTCTCGTCACTTCATCAACCAAGGCCTGAACATCCATAGTCCGATTGCTTTTCCTTTGCTGGAATTGAATGCCGAACTTCTAAATCATGCACCGAGAAATCCTCGTTTCAAGTGATTCACTGTCTCGACACATAGACAAGCACCCTACCATTACACCAACACTGTGCGATAACAACGCATGAATATCATAGTAATCCGTGCATAGCCTCAAAACCATAGGAAGTACAGATACTGAACTGAAACGATAGAACATCCTTCCGCAAGGCGACGATAATAACCTTCTCGAACACGCAGGGAAAAATATCCTGCACCACGTTTACAATACCAATACAACTCCTCGATGCCCAATTGACAACAAGCTCCCCACGTCGTGTAAGATTGAATAGGAAGAAAATAAATGCACAAGCCTCAATGGAATCAAACCGCACGATGAGGAAATCAAGAAGGGAAGTGCTCCTAACAAACCTGTAGCCCCTCGAAAATAAGTACAGACGTCTCCGTACCGATCCGCAAAACTCTACTAGACTTGCTCATGACTCGTGAGAACCAAGTGAACCTAATGCTCTGATACCAAGCTATCACGACCCAAAATCCACTATAGGTCGTGATGGTGCTTAACGCCGCCGTCGGGAAAGCCAACGGTGATTTCCCAATTTGATTACTCATTTTATTACTTTCGAAATCGCAAATTTTAAAAAGAAAAGGAGATTTACATTTCTAAATCACGGGAACGTACAACATTTGTAATTTATAAGAGAAAGGAATGGCAAAAATAATGTACGAAACCCTAAGCATCAAGTAGTATAACCCCAAAACCCGATGTCACAAGTGTATGAGCATTTTCTAAGGAGTACAATAATAATACAATATCTGTCTAGAATGTAAATAAGACAGGATAAAATAAATAGTACGATAGAGACTCAGTGGACTGTGATGTGTAGCCTGGATTGTAGCTCACATAAAGTCTCCTCAATA
The DNA here is from genome assembly GCA_000715115.1 of Nicotiana otophora. Taxonomy (NCBI): domain Eukaryota; kingdom Viridiplantae; phylum Streptophyta; class Magnoliopsida; order Solanales; family Solanaceae; genus Nicotiana; species Nicotiana otophora. Next base: position 16,613 of record AWOL01S0021647.1, on the reverse strand, counting down.
GATGCGCCTACGCGCCAAAATGATCATCAAATAAACCAATCAGATCATGTACATTTAGTGCAGGATGAGTACGTAAATCAACGCGTACCCAGTAAGTATCTAGCCTAACCCTGGAGAAGTAGTGACGAGGGGTCGACATCGACACTTACTAGAGGTCCAATAAAATAATATAATAATTCATAACAGATATAAAATGCACATCGATAGTGGGGTAAATCTGTAAATTTCATAATCTTCCAAATATTTCTCTCAAAGTATAAGTTTCTCAATCTTATATTCTACCTTAAGTGCTCAAAAAAATGCCAAGTGTCAATGTCAAATAAATAAGGAATACCACAAAAATATCGGGCGTCAGTGGAAGGTTTATCTCGTGAATATTCGTACTACTAGCGATATAATGCACGATTCTGCTGAGGTCGTTCGGCCCGATCCAGAATAATATGTACACTACCGAGGGTCGAGCGACACGAACCCTAGATGCATCTATTATACTGCCGAGGCATTTGGCCCGCTCCACAAGAAAGGAAGGAAATTACGAGCACAAAATGAATATAATCTTTACCGTTTCTCAAATAACTCGCCCACAACTCAAAGTGTAAAGGTTCGGCCTAGTATACATATATTTATTTCTAAATCAAATTCAGTTATAACTTTAATTAATTAAGCCAGCAGAACGGGTTCAAATAATTCAATTATTACATGATAAAGTCCTAAGCCTACCCGGACATAAACATGCTTTAGCTACGTACAAACTCTCATCACCTCGTGCATACGTAGCACCCACAACTAGTTGCACATAACAATAAATATCACCTAGGGGTAGTTTCCCCCTCACAAGTTTAGACAGGAGACTTACCTCGCTCCGAAGTTATATAACCGGCTCTAACGCCTCTCTAACACCTCAACTCAAAGTCAAACGTCTCGAAACTAGTCAAATCACGTGTAATTCAATCAAAATGTACTCCAATGCTTACAATTTAACAATTTATAAATAATTTCAACTCCGCTCGAAAGTCAATAAAATCAACCCTCAGGCCCACATATCCGGATTTCAAAAATGTTCGAAGATAAACTTTACCCATAACACCAAAACTCAAATATATAATTTATTTCAAATTCTATGTCCAATTTCGTGGTCAAAATCTAAAAATACCAATTTCTAGATTTTCTACCAAAATCTCAAATTTTTACAAATTCTCATGCTTAAATCCATATATAAACCATGTATTTAACTCACAAAGTGAAGAAATCACTTACCCCATAATAGATGATGAAGATGGCACTCCAAAATTGCTCCAAAATCGGCTCTTATGGACGAAATGAAGTGGAATTGAGCAAACCGCCGCTTTAAAAGAACACACTGCCCAGCCCGACCTTCGCACTTGCGGTCCATTAGCCGCTTCTGCGTCTCTGCACCCACAAAAATTCCTATCGCATGTGCGGTTCTCGCTAAGCCCAGCCAAGTCTGCGGACAAAACGCCGTACCTACGGCCTCTCTTCTGCGACGCCTCATCCGTAGTTGCGGTTCCGCATCTACAAAACTCGAGCGCATCTGCGGTCCCAGCCTTCCCCAGCAAACTCCGCTTCTGCACTCCAGTGGTCGCATCTGCGATCACGCAGGTGCGGGAATTTCTTTGCACCTGTGACCTCTGCCCGGCTCACTCCCAGCTGCTTCTGCGGTTCACTACGTCGCTTCTGCGAGGTCGCTTCTGTTCATATCAAAACATTCCGGAATGATACCAAACTTTGCGCACAAGTCAAAAATCATAATACGATCCTATTTCAAGGTGAGAAATCCCAAACAGACATCGACTATACCAAAGTCCACCTCAAACCAAACTTAGAAAATTCTAAAGCCTTCCAAATGCCAACTTCCACAATAAGTGCCGAAATGTTCTCGGGTGATCCGATACTCAACCCGAACCTACGCCGAATTCCGAAATCATCATAGAAACCTATTGGAACCTTCAAATCCCGATTTCAAAGTCGTTTACTCAAAAGTCAAACCTTAGTCAACTCTTCCAACTTAAAGCTTCTGAAATTAGAATTTGCTTTCCAAATCAACTCCGAACTTTCCGAAATTCAACTTTGACCATACGTACAAGTCATAATACCTTAAGTGAAGCTGCTCAAGGCCTCAAACCGTTGAATAATGCACTAGAGCTCAAAACGACCGGTCGAGTCGTTATAGTTCTGCAGCAACCAGAATTTCTTTTTTGTATCTATTTTCTGTCTACTTTTATTTCAGACAGTAGTTAGAGTTTTGTATATTCTACTAGTTGCTCATACACTTGTGATACCAAGTCTTAAAATACATACTAGTAGACTTTATAGTTTTGGAGTATTTATGCCACTGTATTTGCTTACTCATTAGCCTTCGTTTTACTTTATTAAATTTTTCTACTCCATATTTTCTTAATAAATGGAATTCAACTACTTAAAAGTTTTATTTAAAAGAGCAATTACATGATTAGTTCACCGTTGGCTTGCCTAGCAGCGACGTTGGGCGTCATCACGACCTATACGAGAAATTGGGTCGTGACATAAATTTTTTGATTATTATGTTCCACTATTGAGTTTTCCTATAATTATTTTTTATTACATTCAATTAAATATTTTTTCTCTTTTAGTTTCAAAATACAAATTGGGCTCTTAATTTTCGTTAGTAAAATTACCTACATTAGACATTTATTTTGCACTTTAAAATTTTCAATTTATTATCAAACTTGTTAAAATCTAGTACGACTTTAATTTCATGGTCCTCTTCTTAGTCTGAGTGTACTCATCATATTTATAAGAACTTTCTAATCTAAAGTTCAAATTATAAGAACTTTCTAATCTCATGTAAATAGATATATAATCTTATAGTCTTGAAAATAAATATTTATTTTTAAATTGTTACAATTTGTCAATAATATATTTATGTATTGTATATTTACTTTATTTTATTTTCAACTAATTCTTTGTATAAATAGCTTCACATTATCTCTAATTTATTTTTATTATTTTACATATTTATTTTTTATGGTATCTATTCTATTCGAGTTATGTGGCCTTATTCACAATATGATATTTCTTATCATAGTAGATAAAACAAATTTTCTTATCTCAAATTGGTGTAATTATTTTTCCACTAGCATTTTAGTGGAAGTGGAAATATTTTCTATGTAATTAAGGAAAATTACATAGAAAGATAAGACTCTATGCAATATTTTTAAAAATCGAAAAATTACAAAAATGGAATAAAATAGATTATTTGGTTAGTGAATAACTATTAAAATAGGAATTCTTATTTTTGGAAAGTTTTATTTACTATAAAAATATGAGTCAATCTTAATTAATTTCCATCTTAAGTTAAATTTGATCAAATCTATTTTGTCTTTATCCTTATTAGTTTTGTCTAAATCTGTTAAGATTATATCTTAAAAGTTCCAAGTAGCATTTTCTCAATACGACACTTGGCTTAACCTCATGCGTCACTACGCTCCTTTTAATATAATACAATCCTCCAAAACTAATCAATTATTGATCAAACAATTAAAAATAAGCTTTAGAAACTACTCACTAAGAAAAAAAAAAGGTTCAATCTTTAATGAATTTAGAAAAAGTCAACGAAAGTAAACCCGTGCTCGTCCTATAACGATCCGATCGATCGTTTTGAGCATTTATATTTTGTTCGGCTGTTTGAAGTCTTAAGTAGTTTCATATGATGTATTATGACTTGTGTGAATCATCTATTTTGATTTTTGTGTGATTCGGAATTGATTTGGAAGAATGATTCTCATTTTATAAGCTCAAAGTTGGAAGAGTTGACCAAGTTTGACTTTTATGTATTTGATCCTGGATCAGAGTTTTGATGGTTTCGTTAGGACCGGATGTTGATTTTGGACTTGGGCGTATGCCCGTATTTTCATTTGGATATTCCTAGAAGGTTTCAGCACTATTTGGCAAAAGTTGGCAAATTGAAGCTTTGAAAAGTTCATAGAGTTGACCGGGAGTTGACTTTAATATTATCAAGTTCGGATTATTGTTTCGGAAGTTATAATGGATTATTTATGGTATTAGGGACTTGTGCGCAAAATTTGAGTCCCTTCCGAGTTGATTTGATATGATTGGCTCGAGTTTTGGAAGTTAAAAGTTCGAAAGTTCATTAAGTTTGTTTTGAGGTGCGATTCATGATTTCGATATTGTTATGTATAATTTGTGGCCTTGAGTAGGTCCGTGTTATGTTTAGGAACTTGTTGGTATGATCGGACGGGATTCCAAGGGGCTCGAGTGAGTTTCAGACGGGTTCAGACCATTTCCGACCATGTTGGGCATCGCTGGTTGTCTGCTGGTTCTGGTGTTTCAGGGATTCTTCGCAATCGCGAAGATGAGGACGCAATCGCATAGAGTTATGAAAGTTTTTAGTTTTTCTTCAATACCTACGCGAGATAATGAGCGCGTTCGCAAATCTTTAATATATTAATTTGTCGCGTTTGCGAAGGGCGATCGCGTATCAGCGAGGGAGCTGGGAGATGTTTGTCATTGCGTTCGCGTGGATGGTGACGCGTTCGCGAAGAATCTGCAGCTATCTTCACTGAATTCGTGATGGGTATGACGCGAACGCGAAGTGTAAGCAACGTATTTTTTTTTTATCGCGATCGCGAGGGTACTACTGCACTCGCGTAGAGTACTACTGGGCAGTGCATATAAGTACTCTATTTCGGACCTTTGAGTTATTTTGTCACATTTTGAGTTGGGGGAGCTCGGATTTGGGCGATATTTGGAGAGGAGTTTTACCATGTGGATTGGCGTAAGTACTTTCTACTCGATTTTGATTATATTTCATGATTCTATTTTCGATTTTGGCATTTGATTGATGATTTTGAAAAAGAAATTGGGGGGTTTTTGTCTAAACTTCCCTAAAGTGAATTTTTGAGTTTTGAATATTTATTCGGAGTTGCAATTGAGTGAAATTAGTGTGGTTGGACTCGTATTCGAATGGGTTGTCTGAATATATTAGTTTTGTTGGATTCCGAAGTGCGGGACCGATTTGACTTTTGGTTGACTTGGACTTACTGATTAAGGATTCGACCTTTATCATTTGGGTTAGTTTCCTTTGGCGTTATTTGGTATTTTTGAGTTGCTTTTAGTTAGTTTCGAGCTGTTCGGGGGTTGATACGCACGGGATGGCATTTCTAGAGTGTTGTATGGCTTGCTCGGTATTTATTTTGGTTTGTTTGAGGTAAGTATCTTACCTAAACTTGCTTGAGAAACTAGTTGCCTGGATTATTTGTGATAGCTATGTGCTATGGGTACGCATATGTGTGGGGTTTGAGCCCATGTGCGAGCACCGAGGTATTTATCCATGTTCGGAGTAGTGCTTGGGCTATGATATGCATGGAGTTGGCTGTTAAGGTTTAAGCTATGATGTTTCTCATATTTGTAACCTTGTTGTAAACTATTTGAGCCATGTTTGAGGTTACATAGAGGCTTATTTCCTTAATAAAAATGATAATTGCTATTTTTGTGATGAAATTACCGATTTGGGCTATCATAGCACACTTTTCACATGCCTACACTTTAGCATGTCATTACACCAATCCAAGAGCATGAAATTTGATATTTATTCATTATATACATATATTCTTGTATATTTGCTTCTGTGTGATATGCTTTGGACTAGATGCATGTGAATAAGCCGGACGAATTGTGTTGTTATGTCTGTGACCATGCCAGACGGATTATGTTGTTATGCGTGTGACCATACCAGATGGATTGTGTTGTTATACCTGTGACCACGCCGAACAGATTGTGTTGTTATGCCTGTAACCATGCCGGGCTGACTGTATTGTTATGCATGTGACCGCACCGGGCGGATTATGTTATTATGCATGTGACCACACCGGGCAGATTCGTGATATTGAGCTTGTGACCATGCCGGACGGATTATCATATTGAGCCTGTGATCACGCCGGGCTAATAGCACATTGAATTGGTCATGCATGCATATGTATATGGATTCATCCCCCTAGGGTCACCCGCTCATGTTTGTCTCTTGATGGTGTACACGCGAATTGTGAGAAACGATGGGTTTTTGGTTGATGTGAGCTCTGTGAGAGCTGGTTATTATTATTTGGATCAGGTTGCACGCCGCTGTCATGACCAAAAATCTCGCCTTAGGCATTGTGATGTCACCTAGTCTCTAAGACTAGGTAAGCCGAGTACTTACAACAATTAAGCCAGTTTAACAATGATAATTTAAAACAGAGTTTAATATGAAAACCGAAACAAAGTGAAATAAGTCTATGCGGCAATAATCATGACATCCTCCCAAGACTAGGTAATACAGAGTCACAAACTCTAGTTGAATATATGGAAAGATCTCAAAGATCGAAATACAATACTGTTCAAATAACAAGCTGACAGTATAATGAAAGGAAATGACTCCAAGGGACCGCGACGACCAAGTAGCTCTACCTTGAATCCTCGCGATCAATAAGCTAACTCTGCCTGAGTCAGATATCTCCAATACATGGATCTGCACAAAAATATGCAGAAGTGTAGTATGAGTACACCACGGCCGGTACCCAATAAGTATCAAGACTAACCTCGGTACAGTAGTGACGAGGTAGAAGTCAAGACACCTACTAGTCAAAATAACCTGTGCAATATAAAAGTATAAAGCTAATAATGAAAGCAGGAATCAGTAAATAGCGACAAGGATCAACATATGATTTAAACATTAAAGTAACAGGAACACCGTTAAAGTACCAGCGAGAACATATAAGGGAAACAAATGTCAACCAACAAGCAAGCTGTTCTAACATAGGTCTCACAATGAATTACTCTGAGATACCTCATCTCATTGTCACAAGTCACGAGTCTCAACCATAAATAATATGCTCATGGCACCTTGTACCCATATTTCTAATCACAACCGCACGAGCAACTCACGTGCCAATATCTTAATCCACCTGTCATGATCACTGGCTCATAATCACATTCCGCCAGGCGTGGTCACAGGCTCACTATCACAATCTGTCCGGGGCATGGTCACATGCTCAGCATCATAATCTGCCTGGCATGGTCACAGGATCAATATCACAATCTGCCCGACATGGTCACAAGATCAATATCACAATGAAAGAGATAATACAAGAACACATGGGAATGATCAATAAATGTCAAGTTTCATACTCCTAAACTAGTATAAGTGGCATGCTAAGGTGTATGCTTGTGCGAGTGTACTATTATATCCCAGGTCAACAAGTAATATCAAAGACATCGAGTAGCTCATCAAAGTAACACAACAAGTCACGTAAGGTGTATGACATACACAAGGAAACACACACCATCATATGAATATCACTAACAAAATGCCCCCAAGCCATCACATATCATCCCTGGCATTGCCATCCTTATCTCTCTGATGGCCACTCGTATCACTCCTCCCAAACAATATCATTAGCCACCCGTATCACTTCGATAGAAACTCGTATCACTCCGTATAATAGCCACCCTTATCGCTCCTCCCGGACAATAACACAATAGCCACCCGTATCACTCCGTATAATTCACAACAGTAAGATGCCACCCTTATGCTCCGCATAACAACAACAATGAGATGCCACCCTTATGCTTCGCATAACAACAACCAATCCACATAACAATTCACATTTTCTAACATCACAACAACACGACATATCGACACGTACCACAAGTACCCATAGGCCATAACCTTTCCAAAACAACGATACAAATATCACCATATCACATAGCCCACGACTCAATCGCAATGTGTATAGAATCTAAATAACAACAAAATGAACGGGGAAGTAACTCAACAATGATCAACACCCCTATTAAAAATAACTTCAATTAAAATAGATTAATGACTTTCAATAAATTCAACTTCAATTAATTACTTAAGGATAAACTTGATAATGAAGGTATTTCCATGAAATGACAAACTTCCAAATTCTAGTGTGTGAAATAAGCTAACAATGAAAGAGATGGCATGAACTACCAACTACATCTAAATACATGAGAATAACCCGACAACGAAAGACTATCATGTAACAACAATTTCAATTAAGAGTAACTCAATAATAAAGGAGGTCACATTACAATAAAAGAGGTAACAACTCCAAATAAAGCATATAAAGGTAATATGACATGGTAACAACAACTTCAAATAAGGCATGTGAGAGTAAACATGACAAATAAAAGATATAACGTGTGCTAGCAATTTCAAATAAATATATGAAAGAAGCCTAAGAGTCTAAACCGGTCAATTTCCACATATCAACCTGAGTACACGCTCGTCACCTCGCGTACACGGCTTTCACATAACACAAATTGCACAAACAACTCAAATCCTAAGGGGTTGTTTTACCCGACACAATGTCAAGCAAAATACTTACCTCAAAGAAGTCAAATCTATACTCTAAAATGACCTTCTCGTGTGAAACAAACCTAAGGACGGCTCAAATCTAGCCAAAATAACTCAATATCATAAATAAAAATCATAACAAACAATTCCGCATAATAAAGCGTTGATTTTTAATGAAAACTAAAAAGTCAACCCTGGGTACGCACCTCGAAACCCGATAAAATTTACAAAATCCGAAAATCCATTCCGATATAAGTCCAACCATACCAAAATATTCCAATTCTGACACCAAATCGGCCTTCAAATCCTCATTTTATATTTTAGAAAGTTTTTACAACCCCCTCCCCCCATTTCTCCAATTTAAATCATTAATTTAATAATAAAGACAAAGATGGAATCATAAAATATAATTAGATCCGGGTCAAGAACACTTACCCCAATCCAACATGTGAAAATCCCCTCCAAAATCTCTCAAATCTGAGCTCTCTAACTCAAAGAGTGATAAAAAAATCATAACCCTCAAAATAGAGTACTTTATATTCTGCCTAGTGAATTATACATCGCGATCACGGAACTTCCCTCGCGATCGCGAAGAACAAAACCTTCAGCTGCCAAGTCGTGCTTCGCAAACGCGACACAACGGCCGCGAACGCGGTGACCAAAACCTCATCCCCTACACGAACGCGTTTGCGTACTCGCCAATGTGAATGGAAATTGCTTGATGCCCCTTCCTGCCTTACCTTCAGCACGATCGCTTAAGACATCATGAAAGCACGAAGACAAATGTCTTCCAAGCTACACGAACACAGTCACATTCTCACGAATGTGAAGTACAAATATTTCCTGCCTCCAATTTACCTTCCGCGAACACGACATTACACTCACGATCACGAATAAGAGGCACCAGATATCAGATCAGCATCCAAAACATGAGAAAGTGGCCTGTAGCCTATCCAAAACACTCCCGGGGCCCCCAGGACCCCGTCCGAACATAACAATAAGTTTCAACATAATGTGGACCTGCTCGAGACCTCAAATCATATCAAACAACATCAAAGCTACGAATCGCACCTCAAATCATACTTAATGAACTTATGAACTTTCAACTTCTACAAATCACGCCAAAGCATATAAAATCAACCTGGAATGACATCAAATTTTGGATGCAAGTCACAAATGACACAACGGGGCACCGATATCAACAAAGTCAACTCCCGGTCAAACCTCTCAACCTTCCAAACCTTTAATTTTCCAACTTTCGCTAGAATGCATCAAATCAACCTACAGACCTCCAAATCCAAACATGCGCCTAAGTCCAAAATCACCCTACGAAGCTATTGGAAGCATCAAAACACCATTCCGGAGTCGTCTACATAAAAGTCAAACTCCGATTAACTCTTGTTGCTTAATATTCTAAAACAAGAATCATTCCTCCAAATCAGTTTTGAATCATTTGAAAACTGAATCGGGACACGCACAAGTCATAATACACAATACGAAGCTGCTCGATACCTTAAGCCACCGAACGGGATGCAAATTCTTAAAATGACCGGCCGGATCGTTACAGCTGTAACATGCCTTATTGTTATTTTGATCGGGTTGCGCATTTCATCTTTACTTGCAATTTCCTTGACTGTTTATCTGATTTACGTGCATATCTTCCGTATATGCCAGATTGCTAACTGAGTAAAACACTTTAAAATAAAGAATTGTGAGCACCAAGGTGGTTTTACTTGAGATTTCCTAATTTGATCGTATATTACTTGTTGAAAATTTTAACTGAACGGGTGATAACGAGTATCATTTTTAATTCTTGATTCTATTACCTCACCGAGGTTAGTTATAATACTTAATAAGTACATGGGTCGATTGTACTCATACTACACTTCTGTACCTTGTGTGCAGATCTATGAGTTGAGATATTGTGGATGACGGGAGCTGGCACTGAAGATGTACCTGCATTCCGTATATGGCTATCACTTTTCCTTGGTAGATTTAGATTAGAATTCTATTCATGTACATTCCAAACAGATGTTGTATTTATTTCATTTCAGTTTTATAAATCTAAGTCTTAGCGGCTCATGACTTGTACTGCCAGTCCTTGGGTTATTGTATAAAAGTTCAGTTAATTCATCATTTATTTCCTAGTAATCTCATTTGAATTGTGTTATTATTAATTGCGGGTTGGGTTATGTGCCATCATGACTAGTTAGATTTTGGATCGTGATAGGCCCGGTAAACACTCGAGTCCAAGGCTAGATCTCNTTGCAATTGCGATGTTGGTGCTCACAATTGCGACAACTGCAACACCAGTACACCAACAACCTATGACCAGCTCAATCTAATCTGAAAAATGTACGATACTCACTCGAGCCCTCGGGGCTCCAAACCAAACATCCACACAAGTCTAACAATTTCATACAAAATCGCTCGCGCGATTGAAACACAAAAATAACATGTAGAACCACGAATCAGACATCAAAGCGTATGAAATTCAAAAGAAAACTCAAGAACCTCTTGAATCATAATCAAGCGTCCAAATCCTATCCAACAAACTCCGAATTGCACCAAAGTTTACAGAAAAGTTTCTAATAACAAAACAGATCTATTCAAGTCCCAAAACCAAAATCCGAACTTGATAACCATAAAGTTAACCTACAGTCAAACCTAGGGAATCTTCAAACATTCAAATTGGTAACTATCGGCAAAATAAGTCAAATCAACTTAGGGGCCTTCGAATTCAATTTCGGGCATATTCCCAAATCCAAAATCACAATACGGACCTACCAAAATTGTCAAAATATCGATCCGGGGTCGTTTATCCAAAATATTGACCGTGGTCAACTTTAGCCCTATTTTTAGTCAAAAGTTTTATTTTCTTCAAAATTTCACATAAAAGCTTTTCGAAAAGCAACACAGACCTCACACGCAAACCAAAATACATCAAATGAGGCTATCAGAGGTCTTGGATCATGAAAATTAAGGCTAGTGTTCAAAACGACCTATCGGTTCGTCACATAGATACATAGATTAGATTTGCTCAAAATCTATTTAAATTTTGTCTAAAAAATTCCAAGTGGCTATTTTTTAATACGTCATTTGGCTTAACCTCATGCTTCACTACCCTCTTTTTAATAGAATATAGATTTATTTTTCATGCCCTGTTTCTAGCTAATATAAAAAAAAATTAATAGGCGAATCTATATATAGATATAGATATTGTTATAGATATGTAGATACATAGATTAGATTTTCTCAAAATTTATTTAGATTTTGTCTAAAAAGTGCCAAGTTGCCATTTTTTAATACGTCACTTAGCCTAACCTCTTATTTCACTACTCTCCTTTTAATATAATATAGATTTATTTTTCACGGCGCGTTTCTAGCTAATATAAAAAAATTAATAAATGAATCTATATATAGATATGGATATTGTTATAGATATGTAGATACATAGATTAGATTTGCTCAAATTTTTTTTAGAGTTTTTCTAAAAAAGTGCCAAGTGGCCATTTTTAATACGTCACTTAGCTTAACATAATGCTTCACTACCCTCATTTTAATATAATATAGATAGACATAGATTAATAATTTCTTACTACTATATATTACCGTAATATTTTCTTAAAATACTTTTTATTAAAAACGATAATTTTATCCTATTTTACACTACAACTTTTAAGTATGAATAACTTCATTCCAAAACGATTAATTGATGAAATGTTTAAAATCTTAAGAAATTAAACGTGTCGACATTCTTACTCTAAACCTGATCCTTCGTTTACAAACAAACAGAAATAAAATCTTTAAAACACCTAATCGAACCCCGTCCCTATCGACCCTTGATAAAAAAGAATCTTGGACCTAATTCAATTTTAAAAGTTAGCTCATGAGATGATAATTGTCAAAGATTATATAAAAAGTCCAACAACCCCTTCCCTGCACGACTAGGACTAGACATCTCGAGCATGGACAATATAAGATGAGGATCCACAATCAGATAAACAATTAACTGGAATGGGTCTAACTCTAATATCATATTAAATAAATATACCTTAGGACTAACTCAACTCCAAAAATTAGATCCAGAGGTGAAGATTGTCCAAGACCATATAAAGAATCCAAATATGTAACGACTCGACCGAGCATTTTGAGTATTTGCATTCCGTTCGATGATTTGATGTCATGAGTATCTTCATATGGTGTATTATAAATTATATGTGTTTTCGGTTTTGGTTTTTGAGTGGTTAGGAAATAATTTGGAAAAATGATTCTCAATTTGAAACCTTTAAGTTGAAAGGGTTGACCGAGTTTGACTTTTATGAATTTGATCTCGGATCGGATTTTATGGTTCCGTTAGGTCCGAATGGTAATTTTGGACTTGGACGTATGCTTGAATTTTTATTTAGATGTTTTTAGAAGGTTTTGGCACTATTTGGTGAAAGTTGGCAATTTGAAGGTTTGGAAAGTTTATAGGTTTGACCGGGAGTTGATTTTGGAGTTATCGGGCTCGAAGTTTTATTTCAGGAGTTGAAATATGTTCGTTGTGTCATTTGAAACTTGTGTGCAAAATTTGAGGTGATTCCGAATTGTTTAGAGGTGTTCGGCGTAAGTTTGGAATTTGGAAAATTAAAATAGTTCATTAAGCTTGAATTGAGGTGTGATTCATCATTTTGATATTATGTTGTGGGATTTGAGGCCTTGAGTAGGTCCGTGTTATGTTTTGAGACTTGTTGGTATGATTTGATGGGGTCCCAAGGGGCTTGGGTGTGTTTTGAATCATTGGTTGAAAGACTAGTTAAGTTAAACAATTTAGAGTTTGACATGGTCAATATCGGGTCAAGATTACCTCTTTTCAGTATTTTGAGTGTGCGAGCAAGTCCGTATAGTATTTTATGATTGAAATGTATATATGATTCTTATCCGGGAGACTCCGGATGAATTTCGGGGTAGTTCCGGATTATTTCGGATAAAGTTTGGGATTACTGGTGCTGGTACTTTGCAATTGCGAACTTTTTGTTGCAATTGCGAACTGTCGTATTTGCGAACTTATGGTCACAATTGCGAACCTTGGTCGCAATTGCGAACATGTGGTTGTAATTGCGTTCTCGCAATTGCGAACCTTTGGTCGCAAATGCCACATCTACAGCTGGGTTAAGAGTTGAAATTTCAGAATTTTAGCTCATTCTTTTATATTTTGAACCCTAGACTCGGTAGGAGGCGATTTTGATAGGGATTTTTCATCTATAAAGTAAGTAGTTCTAATCAATTTTCAACTATATTTCATGATTATATATTAGATTTAACATTAAATTTATGAGACTCAAAGAGGAAATTTGGGGATTTTTGTCAATGTTTTGAAAAATAAAAATTTGGGTTTCGAGAGTCGATTTGGACTCGAATTTGAAAACAAAATACATATATAGACTCGTGGGGTTATGGGTAGTCGGAATCTACCCTTGGACCCGGCTTTTGACCGGACAAGCCCGTTGTTGGTTTTTTTTTTTTTAACTTTTGGGAAATTGTGTAAAGATCATAGCTTTATCTATCGTAATTGATTTGACTTGCATTTGTTGACGATATTAAGTCATTTTTATTATATTTGAGTCGTGTGGAAGCGAATTTTTGGGAAAAATGTATATTCGAGGGTTGATTTGGCCTAGTTGAGATAAGTATTTTGCCTAACTTTGTGTGGGGGGGGCTACCCCATAGGAATTGGTTTGATTGTTCTATTTGAATTATGTGAAAAACGTGTATAAAAGGTGATGAGTGTGTACATGGACTTATACATGGAAATCTGGCCGGTTTAGACTCTTAGGCTTGTTTCATGCATCTAATTGAAGTTACCCTATCATTTTATATCCTCCATGGTTAGATTTACTCTTTCATATTTTATTTGAAGTTTTTAGTACATGTTCTATCTTTTATTGTCAAATATACTCTTATATGCTTTAATTGAAGTTGTTGCCTCTTTTATTGATATGTTATTTCTTCCATTGTTGGTTTATTCTTATTTGAAGAAGTTGTTACATGTTATCTTTCTCATTGTTCAGTTATTTTCATTTGAAGTCATTATTACTTGTTATCTCTTTCATTGTTGAGATTATTTCTCCGTTTCATTGTGTGGTTGTAATTTTTGTGTTAATTTACTTGTCGTACTCTCGTGTTATTATTGTTGTTGTTTTTGTACTCGGTGTTGTTGAGCCTTGGGCATTGTGTGGTTGTGGTATCAGAATTGTTGTTATGGAAATATTGTGGCAAATGGGCACATGTGGTACAAGTTGTTATATAGTGTTGTTATATTTTTAACCTATATGGGATTGTTGAGAAGATTGTCGAGGTGTTTTGAACCTGAGTTGTTCGTGCTATTCCTATTATTGATATTTGCACATGTGGCGAGATAAGGCAGGTTATATATATATGTTGGGTTTGCACATGTGGCGAGACAAGGTTGGATAATTATCTATGCGCATGTCGCGAGACAAGGCGGGCATTTACTTTATTAATGCGTACGCGACGAGACAAGGTGGGCAATGTCCGGGATGATCTGTGATAACCTGTGGGCATTGTTATTGATACTATTTGTGTGGTGTTGTGACCTTATTGTGTGTGTCATGCATATTATGGGTTTTGTGGTATTGTTTCCAATGTGTTACTCGGTGTCTCTAATGTTACATGATGACTTGAATTGTGATACTACACTTGCACAAGCATATACAGTAACATGTCACCTATATCAGTCCAGGTGTATGAAATTTGATGTTTATGATCATGTACATGTACTCTTGTATACCTGTCTTCTGTGCGTCGACTGGACTGTTGGCATATGAGTTATCCGTGCGGATGTGAAGTATTATTACTATTGGCACGTGAGTCATCCGTACAGATCTGAGGTATTATAGTCTTGGCACATGAGTGGTCCATGCAGCACGTGAGTTGTCCGTGCGGTTATGATTGGAAATATGGGCACAAGATGCCGCGTGATTATGATTCATGATTTAGGACCCGTGGCTTGTGATCATGAGGTATAGTACCTGGAGGTGATTCTTGTGTAAACCTTGTGAAAGAACGGTTGATTATTTGGTTGTTATTTCTAATTCTTAATTGGGTTCACTTGTACTTTAACTGTGTTCTGATTACTTTGCGGCGTTATCACCTGTTTACTCCTTGTTGCTATTGGTTATAACCTGTTTACTACTTGTTGCTATTGGTTGCTTCTACTTTTCATTTGCTAGTGTTATATTGTTATTCTTTCCATGTTTAGCTTTATATTGTTATTCAATCCTCTATTAGTTTGTATTAATACTTGCACAAGTTATTATGTCTAGTAGGTGCCTCGATTGTACCTCGTCACTACTCCACCGATGTTAGTCTTGATACTTACTAGGTACCTTTGTGGTGTACTCATGCTACACTTTTGCATATTTTTGTGTAGATCCAGGTACCTCTGAGCATGCGAGACATTTGCTAGCTGTTGGAGATTTGCTACATAGACTTCAAGGTATACCTATAATTACTCTCGCAGGCCTCAGAGTCACCTTCTGTAGCTTTACATTGTTACTATTTACTTCTATTCCAAACAGTGATGTATTTGATATTCTTAATTACTCTTAGAAAGGCTTATGACTTCGTACTATCGATTTTGGCATATTTTAAATCTATTGATGGTTGTTGTCTATGTATGGGAATTACTGATTCTTGTTTAATGGTTAATTGGTTTAAATCTGCTAATAACTCAGCATGTGTTAGGCTTACCTAGTATTAGGGACTAAGTGTCATCACGACATCCTAAGGTGGGAATTTAGGGTCATGACAAGTTGGTATCAGAACTCTAGGTTCATAGGTTCTACGAGTCATAAGCAAGTTTAGTAGAGTCTTGTGGATTGGGAAACTTTACTTCTTTCATTCCTATCGTGCGAGTTTATTGATTTTGGATTTTGAGCCTTGTCATTTTATTCTCTCAGAGATGGTGAAGACACGAGCTGCAGTTCCCGATGATGCTGGCCCCAGAGCCGGTGTTGCTAAAGGCCGGGGCAGATGCAGAGACCGAGGAGGAGAACGTGCTACACCTAGATTACCTACCAGAGCAACGGCTAGGGAGCCGCCAGTAGCTCCGGTTTGGGGACCGCGGGCCAAACGGGCCAAACGGTTAAACGGGCCACGACCGTTTGGTATGGTTTTAGCGGGCCTGATCCGGTCTTGTGGGCCGGTCCTATGATTTGGGCCCGCCAGGCCC
>AWOL01S0021646.1:0-20937 GCA_000715115.1 Nicotiana otophora | reverse complement strand
AGTGTATGGACAACTGCTTTGATGAATCACACCATAGGAAGCTAGGAGTTCATTACATTTTGAGTTAAAAAACTCACTACCATTGTCAGATCTAAGAATTTTGATATTCTTCTCAAACTGATTCTTTATTAGAGCAAAAAAGTTCTTCAGCACTACAAATACTTCACATTTAGATTGAATTAGACATATCCAAGTGTACCTGCTATAATCATCCACTATGGTAACAAAGTAGTGCATTTTATCATACGTAGGTTTTCTGTATTGACCCCATACATCTAGGTGTATCAACTGAAAAAGACTACTTGATCTACTGTTGCTATTAGGAAACTTTAGTCTGCTCTGTTTTTCCAAAGGGACAAATTTCACAACATTCTAATAGTTCATCATCTACTTTATTCTTGACATCTGCAATGTATTGCATTGCTGCCCTAGTCTCCAATGCCATAGCTTTCCACCATTGTCCTCCTTATGAACTGTTTCTCCTACTGCAGGTTTTATTGCTTCTTGTAGTATATACAATCCTTCTTTTTCCTTACCAATCCCCAAAACCTTCCCATTGAAGATCAGGAAAAAGCAAGAAAGTTGTTTGGTTATCTTGGACACTGAAAGAAGATTAAACTTGAAATCTGGGACACCTTCCTAAAATCACTGCATCTCTTATACTTGTGATCTCTGCTCTACCACCAGTAGGTACTTGAACTCTACTGCTATTTTGATCTCTCAATGTTCTAAAAGTAGTCAGTAACTCCTTATATGGTGTGATATGATGTGATGCCCCTGTATCTATTATCCATTCACAAGCAAAATTGTTGGATAACAGTGAGGTCATACCTGCCATGTTACCTGTTATGTTATCTGCACTGTCACTTGATGTTGGCTTATTCAGCATATTCAGAATCTGCTTGTATTGTTGTTCAGTGAAGAAATGACCTTGTCCCTCTGATGAATTCACATTTTCTCCTGCTACTATAGAATTAGCAAAAGGTCTGAATCCACCAAATTGTGTGCTCTTCTTCTTGCTCTTAAAATCCTATGGGTAGCCAATAATTTTATAACAATTTTCCTTCAAGTTTCCTTTGTATCCACAATGCTCACAGATTACACCAGGCTTCTTAGGCTTAAAACCTTAGTGTATTCTTCCTACTAACATTGTTAGTGGATCCTTGTTCATTTCTACCACACCTAGGGATCTTTGGCTTTCCTCCTGAGATACTATTGCATAAGCTTCATTTACTGACACTATAGGTCTCCTTGCTAGCAGATTATTTCTTAGATTACTGTAGGACTCATTAAGTCCCATACGAAACTGCAGCAACCTCTGTGATCTTAAATGCACAATATAATGTAAAGACTCCTCACAATCACAAGAAGGCAGGGGAGCTAAAACATCTAATTCATCCCAAAAATCCTTCATCTTAGAGTAATATGAAGTGACAGAATCAGTACCTTGTCTTAAAGTAGCAATTTCAGTCCATAAATGAAATATCCTACTCAAATTTGATCTATCAAAACGCTCCTCAAACTCACTCCATACCTTTTAGCATTAGACGCATATACGATACTGGCCATCAATTCAGTCGCGACTGTGCTTCCTATCCATGACAGAACAATAGCATTACATTTCTCCCACTGTTCTACTAATTCTCCTCTATACATGCTTTTGACACAAGTTCCATCCACAAAACCTAATTTGTCTTTGCCTCGAAGAGCCAATTTCATCGCTCTACTCCACAATGCGTAATTATCTGGCCCTGTGAGTTTGAGCAGAATTAGGACTAGTCCAGGCGCATCTCCAGCTTGAAGATACAACGGATGATTGTGGTCAAGTGAAGTAACCTCATTTCCTGCCATTTTTATAGAAATTTGAGCTTCGTGTTCTTCTGCGACTCACAAAATTACATAGATCTGTGCTTCGTGTCCCTCTACGAATCTCGAAATTACGGGCACAAATCGTCGTCAAGCAACCCGCTCTGATACCATGTGAAATTAAGCCATGCAGATGAGAATCGAACCTAATTTCTTAGGGAAGAAGGAAGAAGAGAAAGGGAAATTCTGTTATTCATCTTCTAAGAAATGAGCCGATGCTCAGCTATATACAAGTGTTTAGTGTCTCACTTCTCACACGTGCACCTCACGTGTTCCTAACTGATTTATAACTAATTTCCTAACAGATCACTAATTGTGCTTAACAGCTAATTGCTCTTAATAGCTTCACTTTAGCTGCTCTGTTGCTTCTTCCATTAAACAATGCACCTCTTCCTTCTTTTTCCACTTCTATTCTTGATCTTAGTTGCATTATCACGTCAAGTTTCTTCTTTTCTTAGTGATTCAAAAACACCAGACAGACCAAATGAGTTTTTTCAAGATGAAATAGTTTTTAGACTTTTCCAGGATTGGAAAAAGAAGCATGGGAAACTTTATAAGCATTAAAAAGAAGAAGAGAAGAGGTTGCAGATTTTTATAAGTAATGTGAAGTATATAATGCAGAAGAATTCAAAGAGAAAATCGGATTCAAACCATTTGGTAGGGTTGACCAACTTTGCTGATATGAGTAATGAGGAGTTCAGGGAAGTTCATAGTTCTAAGATTAAGATACCCTTTAACAAGGAAAAGACCAATCAGATGAGAAATGTGGAGAGAAAACCTTCAATGACTTCTTGTCATGCTCCTCCTGCTTTGGATTGGAGGAAACATGGGATTGCCACTCATGTTAAAAATCAAGGAAATTGTGGTAAGCTTTCTTTTCTTTTTCCATTTTTATTCAATTGTTACAAGCCTACACGGTATTTCATCCCTGATTAAAAGAAAATCAACACTCATTATTATTATTATTATTATTGCATTTGTAATTATTGTTATCGTTATTGTTATTATTAAAGTTCCCTTGAGCTCATTTGGATTTTTCATACATAATTTCATTTAGTTATGATAGCCTATGTGGTTCCCGTTTAAGAAATTAAAGAAAGAATGAAATCAAATGGGAGTAGTTAAATCTGTAACTTTTGCGATCAGTACAGGGACTTTCTTGGTCTAGTAAGTCTCAAATAACAGGCTGATATCACCAAAACTTGAGTCACTGAACTTCACCCACTGTAACAATAAAGTCAAATTTTGTAAAATGTATCTGATATCTGTATAACATTGCCAGGGTCTTGTTGGGCATTTTCTGCATGTGGATCAATGGAGGGAATAAATGCAATAGTCACCGGTGAAGTTGTTAACCTTTCTGAACAAGAACTTGTCAGTTGTGATTCATCCAATTCTGGTTGTGACGGTGGACTTATGGACTCTGCTTTTGAATGGGTGATCAACAATGGTGGCATTGATTCAGCTTCCGATTATCCATATACTGCCTCTCAAGGCACCTGCGATATCACCAAGGCCTCCAGTATTTCTACTTCCTCTTAATCTGAATCCATTTCTTACACAAACAATATGTTTTCTTTATAATAAAGAAAGTCCTTATCATTTTTCTTTAACAGGAGAAGACTAACAATTGATGGATACCAAGATGTTGCACAAGAGGAAAATGCCCTTCTTTGTGCTGTTGCTCAACAACCCGTTTGTTGGGGGTTTTAAGCTTATTTTAGCTTAAAACATGGTGAATCAGAAATGGAGAAAAAAATGAACTTTTGATTTTGATGGGTATATATATACTTGTTCTTCTTCTAGCTCTTAAAGAGTTAAGAAGAAGGCAAGTCTAACGCCGTCGTCGTCACTCTGCTTCGAATTCGGATTTGGTCAATTGATTGATTAATTTTTTGGACCAAATTTATTTGTTAATATTAAATATTAATGTAATATTATTTAATCCAAATTATCCATTTTTGTAACGGAAAATTAATTTTTCTCCACGTTTTGAATTCCCGTTTTATTTTGTGTAAATAGCCATTTGTGTAAATTTGTGCTGTTTTTGCATCTCTTCGTTTAAACCCAACCTTTTGGCTATAAATAGAAGACCATTCCCTCATATTTTTCTTACGAAATTTCTGAATTCTCCTCTTTCTTTCTGCATTGTTTTAACTACAACAAAACAACAGTAAGTGTGATTTGCTGCCGACATTTGTGTTCGTTGAAACACTGGGGTTTGAAGTACCGCTACACCAGTGTGTAATCTGTTCTATCCCGGGAGGAATTAATCCACAACCTCGGGTACTAGGAGGGGATTAAGTTCCTTAAGGAAACACTGTGAATTCAGTGGGCTCGTGTTAATTTCTACTTCTTCTACATTTCTGTTTATACGTTCTGTTCTTCTCCAGAATTATTTTACAAATACAGAATATTAACAAGCTTAAGGAACTTATCCATTTTCTGTATTTGTGTTATACTCACTATTCTGGAGACTAAAACCTTCGTGGTTTTCTACTCCCGTTTTGGAGATTAAAGTCTTAGTGATTTTCTACTCCATTTGTTTACTTTAATGTATATTCTGTTTTGGTTTACTATCTGTTATTCAGAGATTAAAATCCTAGGAATTTTCTACTCCGTTGGAGATTAAAATCTACGTAATTTTCTACTCCAATTTTATTCGGTTTGAAGATATAAAAACTTCGCCGTTTATTAAACATTTATTTGTGTCATTCCTTTACAGAATATTAACACTGTTAGTGTTGGCATAGATGTATCTAGCTTGGATTTTCAACTATATAAAGGGTAAACTCTTATCTATTTATCTTTGTTAGTACTGTCCTTTTCCCTTTCAGAAATCATGACATGGATGTTGTAATGCCAGGGAATTTATGATGGAGTTTGTTCTAGTAATCCTGATGACATAGACCATGCAGTAGTAATAGTAGGATATGGTTCTGAAGGAGATGATGATTATTGGATTATCAAGAACTCATGGGGTACATCTTGGGGAATGGAGGGGTATGCCTATATAAGAAGGAACACTTATTTGCCATATGGAGTTTGTGCCATTAACTCAATGGCTTCTTATCCAACAAAAGAATCGTCTTCTTCGCCATCTCCTTATCCGACTCCAGCCCTTCCACCATCTTCGCCATTTCCAAGTGAATGTGGAGACTACTATTACTGTCCAGCAGGTCAAACATGTTGCTGTGAATTGGAGTTTTTTGGGTTCTGCTTAATTCAGAGATGCTGTCCTTACGAAAGTGGTGTTTGCTGTGATAAATCAGAATATTGCTGCCCAAGTGACTATCCTATTTGTGATGTTAATCAAGGCCTGTGCCTCAAGGTAAGATTTCTACTGTAGCACTTGAAAATTCCCAAACTGGCATATGTGATCACTTGGGATGAGAATTAACCAATCCCTACTTGATCATTAATTTACCTGAATAATATTTTCTGAATAATTGAATGACAGCTACTAATTGGTTTCATGTATTGTTCTCCTTTTTGATAAAGTATGGAGACTATGTTGGAGTTGCAGCAAAGAAGAGAAGAACGGCAATGTACAAATCGTCGTGGAGGAGTAAAGCAATAAGGGAGATGGATCAGCCTCCGCAGTCGAAAAGAAATCAATTTATTGAAATGCTGAAAGAAACATCTACTGTTTATAATTATACCAAAGAAGAGTCGTAGATTGTCAAATGGCTCCTGACGGCCAAGATTTATAGACGCTTTCTTGCTTCTAAAACCACAAGAACAACTCCCTTCATGAATCTAAATGTTGATTTTCTTGAATGGAGAGGACTGAAAAGTGAGTCTGTGACACCCTTGTTAATGGCTAGTAATAATCAAAGATCTTATATTCAAAGTAGAAGTCCTACCCAATTCACAAATATAATTATGTATACGGATGATATTTGAGTGTCGTCTCATCTTTCTTGGTTTGTGAAATATCGAGATATTGTAAGAGCAATTTTTCATTCTAATTCCTCCCGAAGCAATATGCCCCTTCCAAAATTATATCATACTACAATTTAACGACAGTATCTCACTCTAAAATTCTAAAAATTAATCTGTCATTAATTTCCCAATACTAGAGTAGGACATTTTGGGTTTTCGAAACACGTTGAGTAATATTTTAAGTGACAATGTTGTATCTCAGTAGATATACACAAACTATTATACACAGATTACCAAAGGAATTTTTGTACATTATTTTTCTTTTGAATTTTATATATTTTTCTTCAATCTTTATTAGACAACAAAATCCCGATTAAGGCACTAAAAGTGCCCATTGGGATGATAAATAAATGTTATAATAACTTAGTAATTTCTTTTAGCGCACTGCAGGAAACTGATTCCTGTTCCATCGGAGAGTTTGGTCCATCTCTTCTATTCCCTTAGTACCACTACTACTCCATGGCCATTCTTCTCTTCCTTGCAGCAACTCCAATTTTGTCTCCATAGTCCTATAAAAGGGTAACAAATGTGAGAATCTTATTAACAACATATCTTATTACATTGGGAGAAAGAGGAAATAGAAGGGGTGTGAAAATCCGACTCACACATATCTTGCGTGTGGAAGACCCCACAAAATATCACTAGACTAAAGTTCATTAAGTATTACGTTTTGAACTCATAGTTTTAGTTGTGTAATGGGTTTAATGGTAAAAATATAAAAATTGAAACGTTTTAAGTTGAAATCCTCGACTATTGAAGATTAAAAAGATTGGTGGTAACAAGGAGAAACTGAAGATTAAGTCATACCTTGTGGCATGTGCCTTGTAAAACATCACAAAATGGAAAGTCAGTTGGGCAGCACAAATTTGATCCCTCACAGCAAACACCATTTTCAAGAGGACAGCAACCATGAACTAAGCACATGCCATAGAAATCTACACCACAGCAGCATGTTTGATGTTCTGGACAGTAATACAAGCCGTCTTCACATTCATTTGATTTTGGAGAAGGCGGTGGAGGAGATGGTTGCGCAGCTGAGATAAAGAAAAGGGCGAAACCAAGAAGAAGTAAAAGGTGGGCCTTTTGTGTATTCCCCATTTTTTAGTGCAATTTGTCCTAAAATTTTATCCGTTGATACATACATATAAATGTACTGGATATTTATTTCAACAAGATTGTGATGGACGTTGTTATCGTTACTCCCAAAACATTTCTCGTCCAACCCTTATTTACCAATTATCAACAAGTCGATCGGATATTAGCCAGCCAAAAGTGCTCTATCCGTCTCAAAAAAGGACTCGGGTTTTCTGAGTAGAGCATCTCGTTTCTATGTAAACTAATAATTTAGGTCATTAGTTGGCAACATCCACAAGTCAAATTAATACATTGCAATGCTACTTGTTTATTATCTCTCAGTTTGATGTGACATCTTGATATCATTTTCACACTTTCCAACTGTTATTTTAAGCATACATTTAACAAACTAAAGTACAATTGTTTTTGTGGTTTTTGGTTAAGAAATGTTCCTTTCAACGCATTGCAGCAACATGATTTCTCTTCCATTTCAGAGTTTGGTCCCTCTCCTCTGTTGCTTCAGTGTTAGCTCTCCATGGTAACTTGTGTTTGGCCATTCTTCTCTTACTTGCTGCCACTCCAATATTGTCGCGGTAATCCTGCAAAAAGGCAAATAAAAATCAAACGAATAAGAATATGTTCGACTTTCTTAAGAGTTGTTTAAGTGGTCTTTCCTTCACTTGTATCCCCTGTATTTTTTTGGTAATCAAAATTTTGGTCCTTCAGCTATCACATTGAATATGTACAAACTTCTACATAACGCTTTATCCCTCCTAATGAACTCAGACTAGCTCAGGTAGTAGGTTTCAGATACCGAATATCTAAAGCAAAATAAAAATTACTTAGGCCTTGTACTACAAATAAAATAGTATCTAGTGGATGAGGACAGATCTAATCAATTTGCTCGGTCTTAGCTATGGTACTGTAAGTGCCCCATTAAAAACATTCATTCGCTGTTTTTGCATTGAATTAGAAGGAACTTAAATGATACTGATATGCTTGGAGAGACTGTCAATATAGCAGCATCTTATGGAATTTCATTCTACCTTGTATAATGACTCAACATTTGGTATGGATTAAAGAGAATCTCAAGAGTGACCTAGCCTATGAATTCTCTGGCATTAAATTCCCTTGGCATCATATATTTCTCTCATTTATGTGGTTCCTTCAGAACTTAGAAACCATTTGAAAACCAAAAGTTGGATTTTTCCCTTAAGAGAAGTCATACCTTGAGGCAGAGGCCTTCATAAACATCACAAATAGGATAGTCAGCTGGGCAACAAAATTCTGATCCATGACAGCAAACACCATTCTCATAAGGACAGCATCCCTGAATGAAGCATATGCCAAAGAAGTACAACTCACAGCAGCATGTTTGATCTTCTGGACAGTAATAAAATTCTCCACATTCACTTGGTTTTGGAGAAGGCGGTGGAGGGGGCGGAGGGGATGGCGGAGGAGGTGGTGGAACGGCTGGAGACGGATAAGGAGATGGCGCTGAAGATGCTTCTTTCGTTGGATATGAAGCCAACGAATTAATGGCACAAACCCCATATGGCAAATAAGTGTTCCTTCTTATATATGCATACCCTTCCATTCCCCACGATGTACCCCATGAATTCTTGATAATCCAATAGTCATCATCTCCTTCAGAACCATATCCTACTATTACTACTGCATGGGATAAGTCATCTGGATTGCTAGAGCATTCTCCATCGTAGATTCCCTGCATTGACCCAGAACAGAATAGAAAGAAAAATCACATCATTTTGGATTACTGAGATATGTGAAAATGGAGTAATAGAAAATAGTTACCCCTCTATATAGTTGAAAATCAAGGCTGCTTCCGTCGATGCCTACACTAACAGGTTGTTGCCCAACAGCACAAAGAAGGGCATTCTCGTCCTCTGGAACATCTTGGTATCCATCAATTGTGACAACCTTATGGTTCACCTGTTGAGGAAAATATATAAACATTGATCAAGTTTTTCAAGAAGGAAAATATTTGGAAACTGGATAGAAGACTTGATATGAAATTGATCATCACATGCCTTATCGTAATTGCAACGGCCTTGAGAAGCAGTATATGGATAATCAGCTTCTGAATTAATGCCACTATTGTTCATCACCCATTCAAAAGCAGGGTCCATAAGCCCACCATCACAGCCAGTATTGTATGAATTATCACAATTGATAAGTTCTTGTTCAGAAAGGCTAATAAGTTCACCAGTGGCTATTGCATTTACTCCCTCCATTGCTCCACACGCCGAGAAAGCCCAGCATGCTCCTGCAAAAGGTACGCAGAGAATTAAATAGATTACTCTAATGATGTACATAATTGCATATGCCATCTTATTGATCCCTTGTGGCGAAGCCAGGAATACATACGAGGGGATTCAAAAAATTATTAGAATGTCACACCTAGGATTATCTAAAGCAAATTTTGTAACTTCTTTGACACAACACTAGAATATTTCCTTGTGTCAAGGGAAGTCAATAGTTTATATATAACAAAAACAAGTCATTTATCCGCTATTTGTGTAGTATAATTTTCTGATAAAGGGGATTCAATTGAACCCCCTTGCCAAAATCTAGCTGCACCCCCTCTGTTATTGTAGTAATATTGCAAAGAAGGACAATGTCCCATAGAGTTTTGGACCTTTTGGTACTATTGACTTGTGACTTGAGCCAACAAAAACTCCTATGAACACTGTAGGTTGGACAAATTTGCAGATTTAACTCACTAAGTTCCTTTTGTCTGGATTTCATATTGCCTATTAGCTGCCTAGCAGTAAAACATGTACGTAGTGTAAACCAGCCCATCTTTGGTGTGGTTACCAACAATTTTGTATACCCAATAATATACATGTATAAAATGCAATGGAATATAGCTATATACAGTATCTAGCTATATGCGGCCCTTCCCGGACTCTGCGTAAATGCGGGATGTTTTGTGCACGGGACTGCCCTTTTTACAATATTTAGCTATATATAGATACACATCTGCAGAGCGGAGTAGAAATAGTGGTTTTGTGTCGATTACAGTCATGCTTAAAGCTTAGAGAAGTATTCACTATCTTTGTCTGCCTTTTTGTGTTAAAGAAGCAGAGCGACAATTTTATAGATTCAATAACACATCTTTCAGATATCACCTAGTTATCAATGTTTCTTCTATGAACATCATGAAATCGAAAATGACAGAATGAATGCATCCTCATGGGCTATAAAACAAATTTGTTCAACCTAACTGCCATTGGTTTCTGTCAATAGCCTATTCAAATCCTTCTACTCACTATTTTTCTGTCTAACAAAAACTCTACTAGAAACATGTATCCTTTTTTATTTTTTTCTGTCAGATACTTTTTGCTGTAAATTTCACGACCTCATCTAACCATTAAGCAAAGGGAGTTACTAAAACTACAAAAACACTAAAAAGAGAAAGAAGGGGATTTTCTCCAATCTGACTATCCAAACATTTTGCATCACTATAAGCAAGATAACATAACTAAAATTACCACATGATTGAATTAAATATTAAATGGCAAGAAAACATAAGTAAGGTTACCACATTGATCTTGATTCTTGACCTCAGTGACAGCCCCATGTTTTCTCCAATCCTTTGATGGGGGAACATCACAAGAAGCTGTTGAAGGCTTTCTCTCCACACTCCTCATTTGAATAGTCTTTCTCTTGTTAAAGGGTATCTTAATGTTTGAAGTATGAACTTGCCTAAATTCCTCATTGCTCATATCAGCAAACTTGGTCAGACCAACCAAATGGTCTGAGTCTGACTTCTTCTTTGAATTCTTTTCCACTATATACTTCACATTCCTTTTAAACTTGTCCAACCTCATTTCTTCCTCTTTCTCATTCTTGTAAATTTTCCCATGCTTCTGTCTCCATTCTTGGAAAAGTTGGAATATTCTTTCTTCTGAAAAAAACTCAGTTGGTCTGTCTAGTATTGGAAAATCAGTAGTAAAAGCAGAAACTTGAGAATATAACGCAGCTAAGATCAAGAAAAGTGGGAGAAGAAGGAAGTGTCGATAGGGAATCTGTATGCTTCCCATTTTTCAGTAACACTAACCAGTTAAAGAATTTGTGATAATATATCCCTACTCTCAATGATTTATAACATTAGAAAAAATGACCTTTAAGGTTCCCTATAACTTAACTCGGGAAACACATGAAAAACTGCGACTAACTTTAACTTTTTAACTGTGGTTTAAAATGACGAATGATGGAATTGTTTAAGCAGGATGAGGACTGGTAGAGTGGTAGGTGTGGGTATGTAAAACACATTTTCTGGTAGGTATTATAAATGCATTCTAATTATGTACGGGTGGGAAAACTGACACTTGTTTTTTTTAACTCCGTGGGCCAGATCATGCTGGAAATACCGTGGCAAATTAACTAGTAAAGAAATAATTTCTCAAAACAAAGTCTTTTGGTGTATTGGAACAAGTAGTATTTGCAACTGTAGATTAAGACAGGAAAATTGACTTTTATACATTATATGTACTTACATAAATGTGCACGCATGTTGGTAATGTATAAGTATTTTTTTTCTTCGAAAATGACAGTAAGACGTTTCTCCAGAAAAGTTGTGAGGGTAGTTTTGTATTGTAAACTAAAAATTCTCTTGGACCCATATCTTGAAAGGACAAGTAATCTTTAACCTTAGATAACAGAATGAAAATTAGTGATTAAAATCGAATGTCTGTGCATATTAAATAATGGGCAAATTTTAATGGCTGAACCATAATTATAATAAACAACAACATAATAGTGGAGCCACATGGTTGTGATGCTATGGGGTGTAAATATTTTTTATACTATCACTAAATTTTAATATATAATAGCAAATTATTTATTATTTTCATTAAATTACCAATTATAATTTTTATAATTATCTAATTAATGATATTTTTATAAAGACTTTTTACACTGTTATTACATGAAACTTAAAACTCATAACTCTGCCCCGTCCATACCCAAACAAGTTAACAAGACCGTAGCATGGTGAATTAGCGACTGTCGGTTTTCCTATTTTCTTCTCTTTTGGGGTGAATGATTACTCACGTTTGAGTCTCCTCATTGATTAACTTTACTTTCCTTTTCTTTTTAAGTGGGGGCAGGGAGTTTTTTGATTGACCTTCGACATAGCTAAAGACGTGTTTGCGCATCCCCCACATTCATTCTCCACCATACAACAAAAATGAATATAAATAAATATAAATGAACGAAGAAAATCAGAATTTGACTAACAATACTGATCTGACTGCTACTACTACATAATAATAATAATAATAATTTTACAAGCTAACATCTTCAGTTTGGTAATTGTCTACACTCTCCCCACACTATGAACTTTTACTATATCTTCAATTCTTTTACGTATTACATAGTGCAAAACAAATGAGATACCATATTTTCTGATATAAGTTCTTCTCGACATAAAATTTGACCAGCTAAAAATTGAAAAAAGTTGTACTCCCATAGTTATACACCCTTAGTTAGTCAGTTGTCAGTCTACATAAGTAGTATTATAAATCTACAACTTTTTCAAGAATGTACACAGCATAACACTCAAAAGCCATAGTCTTCTAATTACAACATAAGATGAAGAAGAATACTACTTCTTATGTAGTAATTTCTTACAAGTATTCGGAGCCACTACATAACTCTCTTTCCAGTCCTTTAATCCAAGAAAGTCAAATTTTTGCACAAACAAGATTTATTAAGGAATTGTACTTGTGGCTTGAGTATAACAAGTTTGATTCATCAAAATTCTCGGCGTTAGAACCAGAACCAAATTTATTCTCAAGAAAATGTTGAATGCCATGACAAGAATTGTTTATCTCAGAGCATTGGAGCAACATGATTCCTCTTCCATTTCAGAGTTTGGTCCATATCCTCTGTTTCTTTAGTGCTTGTACTCCATGGTAACTTGTATTTGGCCATTCTTCTTTTCTTTGCTGCCACTCCCAGGGTGTCTTGAACCCTCTGCAATAAGGAAAAGAAATTTTAAATAAAAATAATAATAAGATATTCAGCAGAACTTTTTGATTCTTAACCTTGTGTGTTGATTAAACTCCCAATTTTTGGTACAAGCAAAATCTCATGAGTAACCTACCCTATCAGTTCTCTAGCATTAACTCCCTTGGCGTTGTACCTTTCTCTCCAGTAGTTATTGTGCTCCCTCTGGAAACTTAGAGATAGAAAAACCATTGAAAATTTGTCTCCAACTACCTCTCAAAGCCTCCATGAAACTTAAAAGTTTAATGCATACTGCTTCTAGTGAAGATCTTGGAAGGGTGCCTACTTACAAATCCTGGAAACCTTCATCCTCATGTTGACTGAAACTCATTTTAGATGGAAGGTGTTATCTAGGATACTACATCAGTCGCAATGGAGAAAGGAGGTGGATGAAGGGATTCGCCAGGAAGGTGAATTTGTTGAGAGTCTTGGCGTTGAAGCAAGAACTCCAGATTTCTTAGAATACAAAATCGACGAAGATGTTGTTAGGTTGCTCATTCTCATTTGCATCCTCTTGATGTATCGAAGAATGACGGCTCTTGTTAGAAGACCTTGGTCATGACCTGGTACATACAGTTAGAGAGGGGAATAACAGATATTATACAGATGATATGTAGGACTAGTATTTCCCGGCATTTAGGCATCTGCCTTTCGAAAGTGGGGAAAAGAAAAAAGGTCCTAAACCCCCTTCCTCCAATACCACATTCCTTCCAAATATTTCCTTACGTTCTAAATCAAGTCCTAGATATTGGGTTAAGGATATGCATAGAGTCAATCTATAATTCTATGGTATATGAGGTGACTAACTTTTACAAAGGTTTGAAAGAGAAATAAAAGAAGAAAGAGGTATAGGCATCAAAAGCCAATAAGACTATTCAAATTTTCTTTCTAATTATTATGACTCCTCTATGAAACAAATTCACTTATTACAGGTTTGGATGTTATTAAGCGTGAGATAAGGAGCAAAAAATAAAATTTAAGCAACCTATTTAATAACGAAAAGCTACATTTACCCATCAGTTTAAGTACCATAACATAACAAACGTCATACCTTGAGGCAGAGGTCTTCATAAACATCACAAATGGGATATTCAGTTGGGCAGCAGTATTCTGATCCATCACAGCAAACACCATTTTTATGAGGACAGCAAGTTTGAATGAAGCACATGCCAAAAAAGTACAACTCACAGCAGCATGTTTGATCTTCTGGACAATAATACAAGTTTCCACATTCACTTGGTTTTGGAGAAGGCGGTGGAGGGGGTGGAGGGGATGGCGAGGGAGGTGGTGGAACGGCTGGAGACGGATAAGGAGATGGTGCAGAAGCCAGTTCCTTCGTTGGATATGAAGCCAATGAATTAATGGCACAAACCCCATATGGCAAATCAGTGTTCCTTCTTATATATCCATACCCCTCCATTCCCCATGATGTACCCCATGAGTTCTTGATTATCCAATAGTCATCATCTCCTTCAGAACCATATCCTACTATTAGAACTCCATGGCTTAAGTCATCTGGATTACTAGAGCAACTTCCATCGTAGATTCCCTGCATTGATCCCATTATAGAAAAGAAACAAAGTTTGCACATTTTGGGATTCTTGAGAGAAGAAAGGGCAAAGAATTATGTAAAAAAGGTATTAAGAGATAAGGATTACCCCTCTATACAATTGAAAATCAGCACTCGATCCATCGATGCCCACACTAACAGGCTGTTGAGCAACAGCACAAAGAAGGGCACTTTCCTCCTGTGGAACATCTCGGTATCCATCAATTGTTACAACCTTTTGGTTCACCTGTTGAGGAACAAAGATCAAGATTTTCTTTCAAAAAAGGATATTATTTGAAAAATGGATAGAAGACTTGATATGAAATTGATCATCATATGCCTTGGTGATATTGCATGCGCCTTGAGAGACAGTGTATGGATAATCAGAATCTGAATCAATGCCACCATTATTCATCACCCATTCAAAAGCAGGGTCCATATATCCACCGTAACAGCCCAAATTGGTTGAATTATCACAATTGATAAGTTGTTGGACAGAAAGGCTAATAAGTTCACCAGTAACTATTGCATTTATTCCCTCCATGGCTCCACATGCTGAAAATGCCCAGCAAGCTCCTGCAAATGCTTAGTAGAAATCAAACACATTACTCCACTAATATACATTTAAAGATCATATATCATCTGCATTACTCGTTAATTGTTATACGATTGCAAAGAAAGAAATTCCCGTAGTAGCATTATTGTTGACCTGTCACTTGAACCAACGAAGGGTCTATTTAGATTGTAAGATAGCCCAATTTGAAGACTTAACTCACCCATTGCCTATTCGAGTCGGCAGCCAAACTTTGCCATGGCATCCAATACTACTTACTAAACCCCAACAAAGTGCAGGTATACGAAGCAATGAAAGCACCTAGGACATACACAAGAAAATATATTCTTTAGAGCAAAGTGGAATACAGTTATTGGGACTTTGAACAAGGTTCTAGTCAAGCTTGAAGCTTAAGGTATTTAGTATCTTCATTTTTCTTTTTGAGCTCCATAAGTGCAGAGAAGGCAGATCAAATAGCACGTCTTTTAGGTGGAACCTAGTTATCAAAGTTAAAATTTCAAATTCTATCAGAAGCAAATAAAATTATAGAATCGACTGCACTCTTATGCGCTATAAGCTGAGAGAGAAATAGAATTAAATCAACTGTATTACCCTTTTGTTTCTGTCAATTGAATGTTCAAATCATTATGTTTATCCTTTCCTCTATCCAGAGATCTACTAAATAGAAGTACTTTATTTCTCAGTACTTTATTGTGTAAACTTCACAATCACCTCCAACAAATAAGCAACAAGGTAGTAACTAAAACCTCATTCCCAGCCCTTACTATTTGATAATCGGCTTAATGTATGCATATTTTGATATATATCGCCTCACATTTTACTCATGTCTCGACGATTTGAGATGTTTAATATGATTATTTGTGCTAAATTTTGGTATTTCTATGTGTAGGGATCATTCCGATGCAATTTGGGACGAAAGGGCGCGAATTGGAGCGAAATCGGGACAAAAACGCAAAAAGTGAGATTTGAGGGCCACAGCCAGCGTGGAGCGCTGGCTGTGGCGCAATTTACAGCAGCCAAATTATTTGAGCGCCAGGGCCAGCGCCCCACGCTGCCCTGGACGCTCAAGACGGGAAAGTGTCCTATTTCGACCGGGACTCGGTTATTTCGACCCCAAGACGCCCCAACTCATATAAAAAGCCAACCTAAACCTATTTTTGAGAGGAGGACGTGATTTAGAGAGAAGGGGGAGGCGCCAAACACTCGGAAGCAAGAATTTGATCAATTCTTCCATCCCTTTCCTAGTACTCATTGATTTTATGTTTAAAAACATTATTTTTGATGATTGTATGAACATGAGTGGCTAAGAACCCTATTGTTCTAGGGTCATGGGTATACATGAATGTTGACGTTTGAAGTTTAATTTGACGAAGTTAATTTTATCATATTGGGTTGTTTATTTAATTCTTGTTTTAATTATTTTGCTGAGTAGCTAACACTGAAATACTATCTACGAATCTAGAGTTGAACTCGAAAGTGGGAATTCTAGATTGCATATAGAATTAAATAGAGCAAGTTCTTAAACCCGGGCACCGGGGAACGGATTCGCAATTAGGATAGACATATACCTAATTGCCTTGCTCGGTTGCAATACAGGAATTGTAAATGCGTTCTTGATAATCTTAATTCCATAGACATATAGGTATTAAGTTAGCTTGAATAGGCGAGTAAGGACTCGACAGATTCTTATGAATAATATCAACCCTGTCAATCAACAATCCAGATAAATCAATTAGTTATTTTAAGCTAAGAATGCAACATGATTGTTAGATAACCCGTGACCCTGGAATATTAACTCCTATTGATTGTTATTCAAAACTATTTAAGTGTTGTGGTTGATTTCTAGTATTTCATTACTTGATAGTTTTTAGGTAGTAAATTAGAAAATTATCTATTTTGTAAGAAATCGCTTGAATCCATAAGCTATTTAAGTTTGAATTAGTCAAAAGTGAATCATAAGTGTCTTTGTGGGAACGATACTCTACTCACTACTCTATTACTTGACGACCACGTATACTTGCGTGAGTGTGTTTGGTCGCAACACTATTCAAGGGTTCAAGTCAGCTGACTAGAACAGCATTTAGCTATTGGTAACATGATTGATTTGAAAATGGTAAAAGAACATAAGCAATCTTACCACATAGGTCTTGATTCTTGACCTCAGTGACAGCCCCATGTTTCCTCCAATCCCTTGAAGGAGGAGCATCACAATAAACTGGAGTTGGTTGTTTTTCCACATTCTTCATCTGAATAGTCTTTCTCTTGTCAAATGGTATCTTTATCTTTGAAGTATAAACTTGCCTGAACTCTTCATTACTCATATCAGCAAAGTTGGTCAAAGCAACCAAATGGTCTGAATCTGACTTCCTCTTTGAGTTCTTTTCCACTATATACTTCACATTCCTTCTAAACTTTTCCAACCTCATTTCTTCCTCTTTCTCATTCTTGTAAACTTTCCCCTGCTTCTGTTTCCATTCTTGGAAAAGTTGGAAAATTCTTTCTTCTGGAAGTAACTCATTTGGTCTGTCTAATATTGGAAAATCAGTAGAAACACAATAAACTTGAGATGATAAAGCAGCTATGATCAGGAAAAGAAAAAGGAGAAGATAGGTTCCTTGTGTATTTCCCATTTTTCAGTAACATCAACCACTAAATGATTTTTGAGGCATTTATACGTCTATTCTTATTTAGTTTTGGAAAAGGTGACTTTTAAAGCTCATAATCAGTCAACACATGATACACATAACTGTGAAGCAGTTGAATCTTGTTCAGAGTGATAAATTAATAGATTTTTTTAAGCAAGAAGATCTCGAGTAGGTGGGGATATTTTAAAAGCATTTCTGGTTAATATATTTCCATGAATTGGGCTACTCAGAGTTAATATATTTCCATGAATTGGCCGGCAATTCATTTTCTCCAACTTGCGAGGACCCCATACTTACAAGTAACTCTATTTAATAAATATTGACCAAAAACCTAAAATGAATAATAAATAAAAGGTTATAACATATTTTATTACAATGATAGTGTAAACATTATTTACATTGTCACTGTATGAGACTTAAATCTATGGACTCGAACCGAGGATCAAAATGAGTTGATTAAATTAAGAGATTGTAAAGCATGTGTTTCTGCTGCGAGATGGAGTAAATCTTGCGCAATAATAAAACAAGTTTAGAGACAACAGCATGGTGAATCTGCGATCTGCCAAAACTTTTTTTTATTTTTATTTTTGCTTAAATGATAGAAAGTTCCTTTTAATTTTGAGAAAGAACAAAATATCATCCAACAACAAACCCAAATGGAAATATAATGCCTTTTTCTTTGAGTCAATTATTACTCCACACATCTCTGTATCTAGTGACTGTTCTTTGCCTTTATAGAGAAGGCCAGGTAACGTGGATCCCAGTTGAGCGAGGAAGACTGTTGACTTTCGAGATACCATAAAATAATGTGCACTGTATTTCCCACAATTCACTCCTCAACTTTTATCAGGGCTTTTATATCTTTAATAAATCATGGAGAAATAACAAAATTGGACCAGAAATTAGAATATTATTCATAAAAAATGTACTCACAAAGATAAAAGAAAATTCAGGTGTCCGTGATCTCCGAGATGATTTCGCCCAACTTCGCTGTCGATTTGAATAACGGCAAGAGCAATGATAACTGAAATATTAATGGAAATAGAGGAGTGAATCAGTGGTACTGCCGTCTGCCGGGATTATCATTTCGCAAATACGAAATGCATTGCTGAAATCCATTGTATTTGTACGAGGCGGCGTTGTAACTTATAAGGATGCCAATTGACTCCTCTTCAAATTAACGGTAGCTCCGTGTCTATGCTTTGTTGAGTTTTTAGCTAAAATTGTGTAAGTTTAACTTTCTCCTTTATCTATTAATCTGACCACTTATTCTCCTTTTAAGTTTGCTAAACTTGAGCAGATTTAGTCCACTTAAATCTAACTTTGTCCTTTATTTATTGGTCTGAGCATTTATTGTCTTTTAAGTTTGCAAAACTTGAGCAGGTTTAGTTCACTTAACAAAAGATCTAAACTGGTGGGTAAAACAACTTTCAGTACTCAAATTTTGCAGAACCGATGTAGTGAACCTAAACCTGTTTAACGGGCCGAGTTGACCCAGTTCCGGACCGGCCCGGTAGAAGAGGGCCGGGTAGGGCTGGGTTTGGGGGTTAGGGGGTTGGTACGTATATATTTTTTACCAGTTAACCAGATCGGTCAAACCCGGTCAATGAAAGTTACTTTTTAACAGGTTAACCGTACAGGACNGCCGGGTAGGGCTGGGTTTGGGGGGTTAGGGGGTTGGTACGTATATATTTTTTATCAGTTAACCAGATCGGTCAAACCCGGTCAATGAAAGTTACTTTTTAACAGGTTAACCGTACAGGACCGGCCCAACCCGGTTCAACGACTATATTTTTATTTTATTTTATTTTTTTAAATTATCACACTTATTTCTACAATCGTAAAGGTGACAAAAGGGTGGGCCGGGCAGGACCCTTAGGCTCGGAACCATTCCAGTTCAATTTTTCATCGGATGGGCCCGGACTAGTTAAGCCCGATTTTAAAAACATGACAACCAGCCACGATTGGTGACCGACCGGTCATTATTTTTCTCAACCGGGCCGGTTCGGTTAACCGGTTCAACAGTAATTTTTATTGACCGGGTTTGACCGGTCCGGTTAATCGGTAAAAAAATATATATACGGACTAACCCCCAAACCCAGCCCTACCGGCCCCCTTCCACCAGTCTGGGCCGGTCCGATTTACTGCCGGTCTAGGCCGGTCCGGAACCAGGTCAACCCGGCCCGTTAAACAGGTTTAGGTTCACTATATCGGTTCTGCAAAATTTGAGCACTGAAAGTTTTTTTACCCACCAGTTTGAGTCTTTTGTTCAGTGGACTAAACCTGCTCAAGTTTAGCAAACTTAAAGGACAATAATTGTTCACTGCAATAGATAAAGGACAAAGTTAGACTTAAGTGGACTAAATCTGCTCAAGTTTAACAAACTTAAAGGATAATAAGTGCTCAGGACAATAGATAAATGACAAAGTTAAACTTACCCCAAACATAAGGGACAA
The DNA here is from genome assembly GCA_000715115.1 of Nicotiana otophora. Lineage (NCBI taxonomy): Eukaryota > Viridiplantae > Streptophyta > Magnoliopsida > Solanales > Solanaceae > Nicotiana > Nicotiana otophora. Next base: position 792 of record AWOL01S0021646.1, on the reverse strand, counting down.
TTTTGGCTAAAGTTCATGCTTTGTTCTCTAATTTTTCCTTCTTCCCTTTGATAAACAGATATCCTGTTTATTATTTAACTTCCACTAGCTTCGAGGACCAAAATCCATATTTGGTTTTTAATTGAATATTGAATATAATCGGTTTAATAGACGTTCATAAAAGACAATAATTCGAGGAAATTTTCGTGGGATTTTTACACAAATAGCCGGCCAATTTCAATGTTTATTTTTATTAGCCGGTATACGTTGATTATATATGATTACACACATATTATATATTGATTAGACGTATATTATATATTTGTAGGCTATTTTTATTTAAGTGATTGGGTGGTGGCTATTTGGATTAATTATTTCCTTCTTATACCTATATGTTTTGCTTTTATAGTATATAAAAATAAAATATAAAATGAGGTGGCACTTGAAATAGTGAAGACAAGAAAGGCAAAAAAATTGAAAAATATTCTAAAAATAATTATATTGTGGATGTCCATTTATTACTCCGCTATAGATAATCTTCCTGAAGAAGATTATCCATTTAGTACTCTATTGAAGTTTATCTACAAGCAGCTCATGCAGGCAGGTTACAAGCAGCTCAACGAAATGATTTGCAGTAACTTCTTATTAAACAAGCAGGTTGCAAGCAGCTCATGCAGACAGCTTACAAGCAGCTAAAGAAAAGCCTTGCAGCTGCTTCCTGAAAAGCCTCGCAGTTGCTTCATTTCTTTGATAAATAGAGGAGTTTTCAGTTCATTATGTACATAAGTTTGAAGTTTGAATAATATATCAGTT
>AWOL01S0021633.1:11451-23725 GCA_000715115.1 Nicotiana otophora | reverse complement strand
CCCTCTTAAAGTTATCCAAATTATTGATAATTTATTAATATCCCACTAACCAATAATTACCCAATTATCCACATAATTCTTTAATTAATTAGGTAATATCCCATTACCCAATAATTAAGAATTATCTCAACTTACTTAAAATACTACTCATTTTTAACATACCTTCTACACCTTACTATCATGGTCATGTGGTACCTTGTATGGTACTAATCTAAAAATATCGGGTATTATAGCTCGGGCCGTATTTTATCCCAAAATATCAAACTTTGATAAAATTCCTTTTCTTCGATCTGCTTACCCTTTCTCCTTCACGAATTTACTCATCACGTGTTTGAAATAGCATAGTGCTTATAATTTCAAAATAACATCATTCCCGAATTCACGTCGATTAACTTACGATAAAAATTTTTTAACGTACAAAAATGTGCGATGTAACATCTAATTTCCGAGCTTTCATCAATTTATTTATGGAGGACTTTCACGTACGACAATATGGGGTGTAACACTCACCTTCAACAAATATTCAACAATAATTTCACGAAAAAAATGATCAAATAAATAATAATAACTTAAGGAGGAATACCTTAATTAACTAGGCAATTATTCACAATAAACAAATTTCACCCGCATGTTTTGACTCAACCAAAACGCATAAGTACTCGTCACTTCACACATAAATTGTACCCGTACATTAAATCACGTAACATATGAACAAATAAGTCCTACTCCCTCAAGTCAAGGTTAACCACGACACTTACCTCGCTTTGCAACCAAATTCAAGATTCTAATAAATCTTTGCCTCGCGAATTCGTATCCGAAAGCTTCAAATCTAGTCACAAATAATTCAATATACTCAACACGAATCGTAGGAATTAATTCCATATGAATTTACAAATATTTTGGATTACAATCCGAAATTCATTTTAAAAATCGACAGTGGGATTCACGTAATGAATCCCGGAAAAACTCACGAAATCCGAACACCCGTTCTGAGACGAGTCCAACCATACAAAAATTATCAAATTCCGATGTCAAATGGACCTTCAAATCCAAAATTTTTGTTTTTGGAAAGTTTTACAAACATTCTAATTTCTTCCATCTAAATCCAAAATAAACGATGAATATAAATATGGATTTATGAAATATAATCACTTTCAGGTATAGAACACTTACCCAAGTCGAAGTCGTAAAAAATTCCTTTGGAATCGCCTAAATCCGAGACTCAAAACTCAAAAATGAGTAAAAATGGCTAAACCCGATTTTATGTATTCTGCCAGCATTTTCGCACCTGCGGATTATATTTTTTGCACTTGCAGACTCGCATTTGCGATATAAAGCTCGCATTTGCAGAATCTCCTAATTTTATCAATTCCAATAAATTAATCAAATTTAAAAGGGCAGCATGTCCAGTGGCCGCTCTTGCGCCCAGAAATGTCGTACCTGCGACATCGCAGAAGAGCTCCAGTGACAGCAAAAGCAGTCTGCCTCGCAGAAGCGGCTCGCCCATCGCAGAAGCAGTTGCGCACCTGCGCTCATTTCTTCACAGAAGCGGAGCTCGGCAGGGCTGTCCAATGTCACAGAAGCAACTGGAATTCCGCAGGAGCGACCAAACACTTGCGCACATAATGTCGCAGGTGGGACGCACTAGAACCAGCAGTGGGTAGGAAGTTCCAGTTCCTCTGTGGCTCGTTCGAAACTCATGCGAGCCACTCGGGACCTCGCCCGAATATTCCAACAAGTACAGAAACATAATATAGACTTACTCGGGGTTTCAATTCACGTCAAACAACATCGAAATTACAATTCACACCTCGATTCAAACTTTTAATTTTTCAAACTTTTCACTTTGCAAAACTCGTGCCAAAACATATTAAACGAATCCGGAATGACTTCATATTTGGCACTCAAGTCATAAATGACATAGCAGAGCTATTCAAATTTTTGGAATCTCAATCTGAGTCTGATATCAATAAAGTTAAATCTATGGTCAAACTTTGGAAACCTTTAGCCTTTAGATTTCTAGTTTTCGTTAAATGGAAAAAATTTGAGTTAGGGACCTCCGAATTCAATTCAGGGCATACGCACAAGTCTCAAATCACCATACTGACCTACTGGAACTGTCAAAATACTGATACGGGTCCGTTTGCTCAAAATGTTGACCGAAGTCAACTTAGTTGAGTTTTAAAGCTCTTTTTCATATTTTAATAAATTTTTCATATAAAACTTTTCGAAAAAATATTCGGACCGCACACGCAAGTCGAGGAAAGCCGAATGGTATTATTTGAGGTCTTAGAACACATAAATGATTGTTTAAATTAAAGATGACATTTTGGGTCATCACATTCTCCACCTCTAAAACAAACGTTCATCCTCGAACGGAGTTAGAACAATACCTGAGCTGGTGAAAATGTGTGGATATTTACTCTGTATGTCCGACTTGGACTCCCAGGTAGCTACCTTAATTGACTGACCTCTCCATTGCACCCGAACTGAAGGATAACTCTTAGACTTCAACTGTCGGACCTGCCGGGCTAGAATAGCTATCGACTCCTCCTCATAAGTCAAATCCTTGTCCAATTGGACTGAGCTGAAATCTAACACATGTGACGGATCACCATGATATTTTTGGAGCATATACACAAGGAACACCTGATGGACCGCTGGTAAACTAGGTGGTAATGCAAGCCTGTAGGCTACTTCACCCACACTTTCAAGAATTTTAAAGGGTCCAATATATATACGACTTAACTTGCCCTTCTTTCCAAACCTCATTACACCTTTCATAGGTGAAACCCGGAGCAATAATCTTTCTCCAATTATGAAGGCAACATCACGAACTTTACAGTCAACATAACTCTTTTGCCTAGATTGAGCTGTGCGAAGTTGATCCTGAATAATCTTGACCTTATCCAAGGCATCATGTACCAAATCGGTACCCAACAACCGAGCCTCTCCCTGTTCAAACCAACCAACTGGCGAATGACACTGTCTCCCGTATAATGCTTCATATGGAGCCTTCTGAATGCTCGACTAGTAGCTGTTATTATAGGCAAACTCCGTAAGTGGCAAGAACTGATCCCAAGAACCTCCAAAGTCTATAACACAAATGCGAAGCATATTTTCCAATATCTGAATAGTGCGCTCTGACTGTCCGTCTGTCTGTGGATGAAAATGTTATACTCAACTCAACCCTCGTGCCTAACTAACGATGTACAACCCTCAAGAAGTGTGAGGTCAATTGCGTACCTCGATCTAAAATAATAGACACGGGCACACCGTGAAGGCGGAAAATCTCACGAATGTAAATTTTAACTAACCGCTTTGAAGAATAGGTAACTGCCACTGGAATGAAATGTGCTTACTTGGTCAACCTGTCCACAATGACCCAAACTGCGTCGAATGTTCTCTAAGTCCATGGGAGCCCAACGAAAAAATGCATAGTGATACGCTCCCACTTCCACTAAGGAATTTCCAACTTATGAAGTAAACCATCAGGTCTCTGATGCTTCTTCACCAATAATATTGCAGTAAATCTTGATACATTTTGGTGGCATATGGATGAATGGAATACCTGGAACTATGTGCCTCCTCAAGAATTAATTCATGAAGCCCATCCACATTAGGCACACAAATACGACCACGCATCCGTATAACTCCATCTTCCCCCACAACAACCTGTTTGGCGTCATCGTGCCGCATCGTATCCTTAAGGACAAGTAAATGAGGATCATCATACTGTCGCTCCCTGATACGCTCATACAGGAAGATCGAGCGACTGTGCAAGCTAGAACTCGATTGGACTCTGAAATATCTAACCTCGTGAACTGATTGGCCATAGTCTGAACATCTGCAGCTAACGGCCTCTCACCAACTGGAATATACACAAGACTGCCCATACTCATAACCTTTCTACTCAAAGCATCGGCCACCGCATTGGCCTTTTNGTATAATACTTCATATGGATCCTTCTGAATGCTCGACTAGTAGCTGTTATTATAGGCAAACTCCGTAAGTGGCAAGAACTGATCCCAAGAACCTCCAAAGTCTATAACACAAGCGCGAAGCATATTTTCTAATATCTGAATAGTGCGCTCTGACTGTCCGTCTGTCTGTGGATGAAAATGTTATACTCAACTCAACCCTCGTGCCTAACTCACGATGTACAGCCCTCAAGAAGTGTGAGGTCAATTGCGTACCTCGATCTAAAATAATAGACACGGGCACACCGTGAAGGCGGAAAATCTCACGAATGTAAATTTTAACTAACCGCTTTGAAGAATAGGTAACTGCCACTGGAATGAAATGTGCTTACTTGGTCAACCTGTCCACAATGACCCAAACTGCGTCGAATGTTCTCTAAGTCCATGGGAGCCCAACGAAAAAATGCATAGTGATACGCTCCCACTTCCACTAAGGAATTTCCAACTTATGAAGTAAACCATTAGGTCTCTAATGCTCCTTCACCAATAATATTGCAGTAAATCTTGATACATTTTGGTGGCATATGGATGAATGGAATACCTGGAACTATGTGCCTCTTCAAGAATTAATTCATGAAGCCCATCCACATTAGGCACACAAATACGACCACGCATCCGTATAACTCCATCTTCCCCCACAACAACCTGTTTGGCATCATCGTGCCGCATCGTATCCTTAAGGACAAGTAAATGAGGATCATCATACTGTCGCTCCCTGATACGCTCATACAAGGAAGATCGAGCGACTGTGCAAGCTAGAACTCGATTGGACTCTGAAACATCTAACCTCATGAACTGATTGGCCATAGTCTGAACATCTGCAGCTAACGGCCTCTCATCAACTGGAATATACACAAGACTGCCCATACTCATAACCTTTCTACTCAAAGCATCGGCCACCGCNCTTGAGCTTCTAAAAACTCAACTCATACTCGTCTGACCATCTGAATGGGGCACCCTTCTGGGTCAATTTGGTCAGTGGGAATGCTATGGATGAAAACCCCTCTACAAACCGACGATAATAACCTACCAAACCCAGAAAACTCCGGATCTCTATAGCTGAAGTAGGTCTAGGGAAATTCTGAATTANAAATCTTCAGCGCATGAACAATGGCTGCCAATTCTAAGTCATGAACATGATAATTCTTCTCGTGGACTTTCAACTGCAGCGATGCCTATGCAATCACCCTGCCATCTTGTATCAATACTACACCAAGCTTAATGCGAGATGCATCACAATACACTGTATAAGATCTTGAACCTATGGGTAATATCAACACCGGGGCCGTAGTCAAAGAGGACTTGAGCTTCTAAAAACTCAACTCATACTCGTCTGACCATCTGAATGGGGCACCCTTCTGGGTCAATTTGGTCAGTGGGAATGCTATGGATGAAAACCCCTCTACAAACCGGCGATAATAACCTGCCAAACCCAGAAAACTCCGGATCTCTATAGCTGAAGTAGGTCTAGGGCAATTCTGAATTGNCTATAGCTGAAGTAGGTCTAGGGAAATTCTGAATTATTCAATCTTCTTAGGATCCACTTTTATGCCTTCTACCGATACAACATGACCCAAAAAGGCAACCGAGTCTAACCAAAATTCGCATTTTTAAAATTTTGCATATAATTGATTATTTTTCAAAGTCTGAAGTACAATCCGAATATGCTGCTCATGCTCATCTCGATTGCTGAAGTAAATCAATATATCATCAATGAACACAACCACAAAAGAATCCAAATAGGGTTTGAACACCCGGTTCATCAAATCCATAAATGCTGCTCGGGTATTTGTCATCCCAAATGACATCACTAGGAATTCGTAATGCCCATATCAAGTCCGAAAGGTTGTATTAAGGACATCAGATGCCCTAATCTTCAACTGATGGTAACCAGACCTCAAATCAATTTTTAAAAACACCTTGGCACCCTGAAGCTGATAGAATAAGTCATCAATTCTTGGCAACGATACTTGTTCTTGATAGTGACCTTGTTCAACTGTCGATAATGCATACACATCCGCATTGAACCATCTTTCTTCTTTACAAATAATACGGGTGCACCCCAGGGTGAGACACTGGTCCTAATGAATCCCTGATCAAGAAAGTCCTGTAACTGCACCTTTAATTCCTTTAGCTCCGGTGGGGCCATACGGTATGGTGGAATAGAAATGGGATGGGTGTCCGAAGCCAAATCAATACAGAAGTCAATATCTCTGTCAGGTGGCATCCCCGGCAAATCTAAAGGAAATACATCTGGAAACTCACGGGCAACTGGAACTGAATCCATAGAAGGAACATTCGTACTAGAATCACAAATATGAGCTAAATAAGCTAGACAACCCTTCTTGACCATACACCGAGCCTTCACATAAGAGATAACCATATTGGTAGAATGGCCAAAAATCCTTTTCCACTCTAAGTGAGGCAACCCAGGCATAGCTAAGGTCACCGTTTTGGCGTGACAATCCAATATAGCATGATAAGGTGACAACCAATCCATACCCAAGATGACATCAAAATCTACCATATCAAGAAGTAGAAGATCCATGCTAGTCTCAGGACTCCCAATACTAACCACACAAGAACGATAGACATGATCTATCACAATATAATCTCCCACCGGTGTGGACACACATACATAAGCACTCAGAGAATCACGAGGCACAACCAGATATGAAGCAAAATAAAAGGACACATAGGAATAAGTAGAACCTGGATCAAATAGAATGGAAGTATCTCTATGGAAAACTGGAAGAATACCTATAATCACAGCATCAGATGATTCGGCCTTAGGCCTAGCTGGAAAAGCATAAAATCTTGGCTGGGCCCCACCACTCTGAACTGCGTCCCTGGGATGACCTCTAACTAGCTGGCCTCCACCTCCAACGCCCTGAACTCCACCTCTAATGGCCTGGCCTTTACCTCTAGCTGCCTGACCCCTACCTCTAGCTGGCTGAGCAGGCGGTGAAACAACCAGTGTTGGAATCATAGAACGAGAACCCTGGTGTTGCATATTGCCCGATGCCCGAGGGCAAAATCTAGCAATGTGCCTCGGATCACCACAAGTATAATAGGACATCAGCTATTGTGATTGTTGACCCTGAATATGTCCTTGTCGACCTAAGTAACCATGTTGAAAACTCTGGATTAGAGGTGCATTAATAAGAGCTGGTGGTGCACTGTAGGATGCTTGGAGCGCTGAATGAAACAGCATGGGAGGATGACCCCTACCAAAATTACCCCTGCCTCCAAAAGAGGCACCACTGAACCCACCGAACTGACGAGGCCTCTTATCAGACCCTCGCCATTTATCCTGTGCAAGAACCATCTCGATCCTCCTAGCAACATTAGTAGCCACCTAAAAGGAAATATCACTTCTGGTCTCCTTGTCCTTCTGAAGCCTGATAGAGTGAGTGAGTCCATCAATAAACCTCTTCACTCTCTCTCCCTCAGTATGAAGTAAAAGGAGAGCATGACGGGCTAGATTCACAAAACGGGTCTCGTTCTGAGTAACAGTCATACTGCCCTACTGGAGACGCTCAAATTGCCTGCAGTAATACTCTCTCAATATGATAGGGAGGAACTTCTCTAGAAATAGTTGTGAGAACTGCTCCCAAGTCAACACAGGTGACCCAGCCGGTCTGGTCAACATATAATCTCTACACCACCTCTTGGCAGAACCCGTCATCTAAAATAGAGCAAAATTGACCCCATTGGTCTCAACTATACCCATGTTCCGCAATACCTCATGGAAACGGTCAAAATAATCATGTGGATCCTCAGAAGTTGTACCACTGAAGTAAACTAGAGAGAGCTTAGTAAACTTGTCCAACCTCAATAAATCCTCAGAAGATATGGCAGGCTTATCACCTGCTTGCGCCGTAACAACTGGCTGAACTACCCCAACTGGCGGGGCTGCTGGAGCCTGATACTGGGGAGCCATCTGCTCCGGAGCGGGAGTAGTGGGAGTCCTTGCTCCTCCCTCGGCCTGTGAGATGGCTGGTGCCACTGGAAATTTACCATTCTGGGCCGCGCCCTCCATAAGACTCACCAAACGGACTAGAGCGTCCTGAAGTACTGGAGTAGCTATGAATCCTTCTGGGACATAAATTGGTCCAACGGGTAAATTCTGAACTGAAACCTCCTCCTGAAGATCCACTTGAGGTTCTACAACATGTGTTGCTGCTCGAGCTCTAGACTGAGCTCTACCTCTGCCTTTGCCTCGGCCTCTAGTGCTACCTCGGCCTCGACTTGTACCCCTGGTCATAGTTGCCACCGGGGGCTCTGGTCCCTATCTGTCAGTAGATGTATTATGTGTTCTCGCCATCTGCGAGAGAATAAGAATAGAATGGTTCAATCATCGATGGTAGAATAAAATTCGCACGACAGAATAAGAAAAAGTGATATTGTTCCTAAACTTCATAGCCTTTGAGAGATAAGTACAGACGTCTACGTACCAATCCTTCAGACTCTACTAAGCTTGCTCGTGACTCGTGAGACCTAGGTAACCTAGTTCCCTGATACCAACTTGTCACGACCCGAAATTCTCACCTTCGGGACCATGATAACACCTAATATTTCACTTGCTAGGCAAGCCAACGTTAGAATAATCTTAGCCATTTTTAAATAAATTAAATTAAACGAAAACCCATTACTGAAATAAAGTGTGGAAAACCATAACAAACGAATTATCCAAATACATCCCCCGAATCTTGTGTCACAAGTGTACGAGCTACTAGAATAATACAAATAAATATCTGAATAAAATTCAAGATGTTTGAAAGATAATACACAACTAAGATAAATAGAAGGGGACTTCAGAACTGCGGATACTATGCAGTTATATCTCAAGTCTCCTATGGGTAGCTGAATCCGAGCAAGTCTATGGTACGTAGCTGGGACCAACTCCAAAATCTGGAAAAAGAGTGTAGAGTGTAGTATGAGTATAACCGACCCCATGTACTCCGTAAGTGTCGAGCCTAACCTAGACGAAGTAGTGACAAGGCTATGATAATATACGTACGTAAATAACCTGTACAAGTATATACAAATACGAAGCATGAATAATAAAATAAATAACAATTTATAAATTTCGGAGGAAACATGCGAAACGGGATGATATAATAATTTCAACATGAGAAGTATCACTTAGCATCCAATTAATTTCTCAACAATAAAATGAGCAACTGATAATATGAAAATGGCATGGCACCGCCCTTCGTGATTTTACTCTCACTCTTTCCATAATCTGATAAATAAATAATAATAATTGGCACGACATCATCCTTCATGCTTTTACACTCTTTTGGCACGGCATCACCCTTCGTGCTTTAACTCTCTTCTGGCACGGCATCACCCTTCGTGCTTTTACTCTATTTGAAAATGGCACGGCATCACCCTTCGTGTTGTAACTCTCTTCCTCACTTCATAATTCAATAAATAATAATATGAAATTGGCACGACATCACCCTTCGTGCTTTTGCACTCTTCCTTGCCATGAAAATAATAATATAAATTCGAAAGAGTATTACAATACAAGGATATATACTTATCAATCAATTCAATACTAGAATACCGACCTCACCTTCCAAACTATTCGACAAAAATTTCATGAAAAAATGATCAAATAAACAATAATAACTTAAGCAGGAATATCTTAGTTAAATAAAAATTATTCAAAGTAAACAAATTTCACCCGCATGCTTTGACTCAACCACAACGCATAAGTACTTGTCACTTCACATATACGTTGTACCCGTACATTAAATCACGTAACAAATAGACAAATAAGTCCTACTCACTCAAGTCAAGGTTAACCACGATACTTACCACGCCTCACAACCAAATTCAAGATTTCAATAAACCTTTGCCTCGCGAATTCGGGTCCAAAAGTTTCAAATCTAGTCACAAACAATTCAATATACTCAACACGAATTGTAGGAATTAATTACATATGAATTTACAAATTTTCTGGATTAAAATCTGAAATTCATTTTAAAAATCGACAGTTAAACCCACGTATCGAATCCCGGAAAAACTCACTAAATCCGACCACCCGTTATGAGATGAGTTCAACCATACAAAAATTATCAAATTCCGATGTAAAATGGACCTTCAAATCCTAAATTTTCGTTTTTGGAAAGTTTTACAAAAATTTCAATTTCTTCCATCTAAATCCGAAATAAACGATAAATATAAACATAGATTTATGAAATATAATCACTTTCGGGTATAGAACACTTATCCAAGTCGAAATCGTGAAAAATCCCTTTGGAATCGCCTAAATTCGAGACTCAAAACTCAAAAATGAGTAAAAATGGCTAAAACCCGATTTTATTTATTCTGCCCAGCATTTTCGCACCTGCGGACTATATTTTTTGCACCTGCGGACTCGCATTTACGGAATAGGGCAGCCTGTTCAGTGGCCACAACTGCGCCCAGAAATGTCGCACCTGCGACATCGCAGAGGCGCTCCAGTGACCGCAGAAGCGGTCTGCCTCACAGAAGCGGCTCTCCCATCGCGAAAGTGGTTGCGCACCTGCGCTCATTTCTCCACAGAAGCGGAGCTTGGTAGGGCTGTCCAATGTTGCAGAAGCGACTAGAATTCCGCAGGAGCGACCACGCACCTGTACATAGAATGTCACAGGTGCGATGCACCAGAACCAGTAGTGGGCAGTAGGTTCCNAGTAGGTTCTAATTGCTCTGTGGCTCATCCGAAACTAATCCGAGCCACTCGAGACCTCGTCCGAATACTCCAACAAGTCTATAACCATAATACGGACTTACTCGGGGTTTCAATTCACATCAAATAACATCAAAATTATAATTCACACCTCGATTCGAACTTTTGATTTTTCAAACTTTTCACTTTGCAAAACTCATGCCAAAACATATTAAACGAATCCAGAATGATTTCAAATTTGGCACACAAAGTCATAAATGACATAACGGAGTTATTCAAATTTTTGGAATCTCAATCCGAGTCCGATATCAATAAAGTCAAATCTGTGGTCAAACTTTGGAAACCTTTAGCCTTTAGATTTCTAGTTTTCGTTAAATGGCAAAAATTTGAGTTAGGGACCTCCGAATTCAATTTTGGACATACGCACAAGTCCCAAATCACAATACAGACCTACTGGAACTGTTAAAATACTGATCCAGGTCCGTTTTCTCAAAATATTGATCGAAATCAACTTAGTTGATTTTAAAGCTCTATTTCATATTTTAATAATGTTTTCACATAAAAACTTTCCGAAAAAATATTTACCGAAAATATATTCGGACCACGCACATAAGTCGAGAAAAGTTGAATGGTGTTATTTGAGGTCTTAGAATATAGAAATAATTGGTTAAATTAAAGATGACATTTTGGGTCATCACAGAAATCGTCAGCAAAAATGAGGTGTGTAATACCTAGCTTTGAACATCTAGGGTGATATTTATACTCCTCCTCCTTTTGCAATCCTTTGAGGCTTCTACACAAATACTCCATTACATTTGCAAATAGGAAAGGTGAAATGGGATCACCTTGTCTCAGTCCTTTAGCTGCTGGGAAAGGCACTGCAGGCTCTCTATTCACCACAATTAAGTAGCTCACAATCTTAACACAGGTTATGACCCAATCTTGAAATCTTCTAGGGAATCCTAGATCAACCATGACGTGCTCCAAAAAGATCCACTCCACATAATCATAGGCCTTGGTGAGGTCTTGTAACGACCCGGCCGATCATTTTGAGTATTATAACCCCATTCCCCCATTTACTGCTCATTTTATACTTTACAATTATTTTATGAATTATCGAGTTAGTTGGTTGGTGTCCAGAAGAAATTCGGAGTGAAACAGAAAAATTAACCGAATGCGGACTTATGTATAAACCACCTCGGATTTGAATTCTGATAATTCATATAGCTCCGTATGGTAATTTTGGACTTAGTAGCGTGTCTGAAAAATTATTTGGAGGTTCGTAGTAGAATTAGGCTTAAAATGGCGAAAGTCGAATTTTGGGGAAGTTTGACCGGGGGGTTGACTTTTTGATATCGGGGTTGAAATCTGGTTCTGAAAATTTAAATACCTCTGTTATGTCATTTATGATGTGTATGCAAAATTTGAGGTCAATTGGATGTGATTTGATAGGTTCCGGCGTTGTTTGTAGAAACTTAAAATTTCAAAGTTCATTAGGCTTGAATTGGGGTATGATTCATGATTTTAGCATTGTTTGAGGTGATTTGAAGGTTTGATGAAGTTCTTATGATGCTTTAGGACTTGTTGGTACATTTTGTTGAGGTCCCGGGGG
>AWOL01S0021628.1:0-16108 GCA_000715115.1 Nicotiana otophora | reverse complement strand
GATTTCCATCCTTTAATATTTTTATCTAACAATTCACAATATATATATATATATATATATATACACATAAACAAAGAATAGAATTTACACAAGTAGTTCATGCTTTGAGTCCTAAACTACCGGACTTTAGCATTATATTTATTATAAGATAAATTCGGGAGGAAGAACAATTTCTCTTAACAATTAATTAATTTAAACAGAAAATCAAGCATATGAGATTTCCATCCTTTAATATTTTTATCTAACAATTCACAATATATATATATATATATACAAACAAAGAATACAATTTACACAAGTAGTTCATGCTTTGAGTCCTAAACTACCGGACTTTAGCATTAATAGTAGCTACGTACGGACTCTCGTTACCTCGTGCGTACATAGCCCCCACAATTAGAAACAATTATTACTTTAATTACCTATGAGCTAATTTTTCCCTCACAAGATTAGACAAGAGACTTACCTCGTCTTGCTCCAATTTAATCCACTAGCAGGCCTTTTCCTCGATTATCCAACTTTGATTGGCTCGAATCTAACCAAAAATAATTCGATACAGTCACCAAAAATTATAGAATCAATTTCATAAGAAAATACTACATTTTCAATAAAAATTCCGAAATTAATTAAAAATTCGTCAGTGGGGACCACTTCTCGGAATCCGAAGAAAGTTACGAAATCCGACAACCCATTCAATTATAAGTCCAAGCATACCGGTTTCACTCAAATCCGACTCCGAATTGATACCGAAATCTCAAAAATTCATTTCTATGAGATTTTAAAAATTTCCCAAATTTTAATCTCAAAACACTAATTAAATGGTGAAAAGAATGATATATTCATGTATATTGACCAAATCCGAGTTAGAATCACTTACCCCAATGTCTTTCTTTGAAAATCTATCAAAAGTCGCCTCTACTCAAGCTCCAATTTGTTAAAAATGGCGAATGGGACGAATGCCCTCCTTTATAATTCTGCCCAGGCAACCCTCGATCATGACCTCAATCGTCGGCCTCGATAGTGGTTCGATCATGGCCTCGATCCTTGGCCTCGATCATGGCCTCGATCCTTGGCCATCGATCGTGGCTTTGATCATGGCTTCGATCCTCAGCCTCGATCGTGGCTTCGATCATGAGCCTCGATCTTGGGTCTCGATCCTGGGCCTCGATCTTGGGCTCGATCACAGCACAGAATTTCCAGCAGAAGAGAAAAATTGCAGTAACTGTTTTAAGTCCAACCATTGATCCGTTCACTATCCGAAACTCACCCGAGGCCCTCGGAACCTCAACCAAATATACCAACAAGTCCTAAAACATCATACGAACTTATTTGAACCTCAAATCACATAAAACGATACTAAAACCACGAATCATACTCCAATTCAAACTTAATGAAACTTAAAATTTTCAACTTCTACATTCGATGTCGAAACCTATCAAATCAAGTCCGATTGACCTAACATTTTGCAAACAAGTCATAAATGACATAACAGAGCTATGAAAATTTTCAGAACTGGATTCTGAATTCGTTATCAAAAAGTCAACTCCCCGGTCAAACTTCCAAACTTAAATTCCCATTTTAGCCATTTCAAGCCTAATTTAACTACGGACTTTCAAATAAAATTTCGAACACGCTCCTAAGTCCAAAATTACCATACGGAGCTTTTGGAATCGTCAAAATTCTATTCCGAGGTCTTTTTCTCAAAATGTTGACCGAAGAATTCCGATTTCAACACAAACACTTCCAAATCCCGAACCAACCATCCCCGCAAGTCATAAATCATTAAAATCACATACGGGAAGTTTCTTTTTTAGGGAACAGGTTCTAAAATTCAAAATGACCGGTTGGGTCATTACATGATAACCCGCAGAATAATTTGTGTTTCCCTTATGAATTTCTCCCGCTTTGTGCGTTTTCATCGCAAAGATTTCCTTAAAGTTCATAACTCATACGCTTATTCGTGAGTGGGTTCAAGGACCCGTTAAAGCTTCTTATTCTAATGGGATCAGGCACTTTGGCTCGGCATAATTTTGTACCGCACTCTTATGGGAGCGGGTCGTTTGTCTCGGCAGTATAATAGATGCATCTATGGTTCATGCCGCTCGACCCTCGGCAATGTTCACGTTATGATGAGATCGGGCCGTTTGCCTCGGCAGTATCATATTCCTTCTGGGATCAGGCCGTACGACCTCAACATAATCGTGTGTTATATCGCTAGCAGTCCGAATATTCATGAGAATTTTTATTCCACTGATGCCTTGAATTTTTTATGGTATTTTTTATTCATTTGATATTGGCACTTGATATTTTCTGAGCTGTTGAGATAGGATACGAGGTTGAGAATTTATATCGTTAAAAGTATTTTTGAAAGATTGTGCTGGTTACCTTTTCATCCTACTATTACTGTTGTGCTTCATATATGTTTAGGATTTAGCATACTGCTTTATTGGACCTCTAGTAAGTGTTGGCGTCGACACCTCATCACTACTTCTCCGGGGTTAGGCTAGATACTTACTGGGTACGCCTTGATTTACCTACTCATGCTGCACGTATATATGTTTGGTGGTCTTTTGGGCACAAGGGCACAACTGTTGCAGAGACTTTACGGTGAGTTGCATTCCATGTTACGTTCCGCAACATACATAGTCTCTCTCAGAGTTATTTATATTCTCCTGTCTAACTTGTATTCCAGAAAGATGTTGTACTATTATTGTACTCCTTAGTAGATGCTCATGCACTTGTGACACCGGGTTTTGGGGGTTTCCTACTGGATGTTCATTATTGTAATTGTAACGATCCAACCATTTGTTTTGAGTATTACAACCCTGTTTCAACATTTACTGCTCAATTTATGCTTTACATTTGTTTTATGACTTACCAGATTAATTGGTTCGGGTCCGGAAGGATTTCAGAGTGAAATGAGACACTTAGTCTCATAATTGAAAACTTAAGTTAGACAAGTTGACCGAATATTGACTTATATGTAAACGACCTCGGATTTGAATTCTGATGATTCCAATAGCTCCGTATGGTGATTTTGGACTTATGAGCGTGTCCGTAAAATTATTTGAAGGTCCGTAGTTGAATTAGGCTTGAAATGGCGAAAGTTAATTTTTTGGGAAGTTTGACCGGGGGGTTGACTTTTTTATATCGGGGTCGGAATCTGATTCTGGAAATTTGAATAGGTCCGTTATGTCATTTATGACTTGTGTGTAAATTTTGAGGTCAATCGGACGTGATTTGATAGGTTCCGGCGTCGTTTGTAGAAATTGGAAGTTTCAAAGTTTATTAGGCTTGAATTGGGGTATGCTTCGTGGTTTTAGCATTGTTTGATGTGATTTGAGGAATCGACTAAGTTCGTATGATGTTTTAGGACTTGTTGGTATATTTGGTTGAGGTCCCGGGGGCCTCGGGTGAGTTTCAGGTGGTTAACGTATAAAATTCGGACTTAGAAGAAAAATCTGAAAGTTTATGTCATTTGACGCAATCGCACCTGCTGAAATTGGCTCGCAGGTGCGAGCTCGCAAAAGCGAGCATGGAAAGCGTAGATGCAGACAGGGGGCATTGAAGCAGTGGTCGCAGGTGCGAGGGAATTTCCTCACCTGCGTGATCGCAGATGCAGACGGATGGGCGCAGAAGCGAGTTCTCCGAAGAAGCGGAGCGAGCCTCGCAAATGCGAGCCCGCAGAAGCGGCTCCAGTGGAAGCATTGGCAAAACCACAGAAGTTGTTGATTTCTCGCACCTGCGAGACCACAGAAGCGGCTAAGTGAGTCGCATGTGCGGAACCCCTGGACATTATACATTTCGAAGGGGTTCCGAGTTTTGCCATTTTTGGACCTTCAAGCACGGATTTTGGGGAGATTTTCAGAGAGAATTCAAGGGAAACTTGAGGTAATTCACTTGTGATCATTTCTACTCCATAATATTGCATTATCATCAAATAATCCAACTAGATTACGTGTTTTTGATGTGTAAATTGGGGATTTGAACCTAGGGATTTGAAAATAAGATTTGAGGATTTGGAGGTCGAGTTGAGGTTGGATTTTGGTAAAATTAGTATGGTTAGACTCGTGGTTGAATGGGCTTTCGGATTTTATAAATTTTGCCGGGTTCCGAGATGTGGTCCCCACAGGCGATTTTTGAGTTAAATTTCGGATTTTATTGGAAAATTAGTATTTTCTTATGGAATTAATTTCAATAAATTTTATTGACTGAATCGAATTATTTGTGGCTAGATTCGAGGCTTTTGGAGGTCAATTCACGAGGCAAAGGCATAGTAGAATAAAGAATTACACTGTTTGAGGTAAGTAACACTTCTAAACTTGGTTCTGAGGGTATGAATCCCCGAATTTGGTATGATATAAATCGTTTGGAGGTGAAACACACGATAGGTGACGAGCATGTGGACGTGCACCATAGTAATTGTGACTTGAATATATTCTGTGGAATTCTAAAAATTAAAGAATCATGTTATTATCTGATTATTTTCCACGTGTTAGGGAATTGAGATAAGACTCGTATTAAAGACCATGTTTAGGCTACGTGCCGATACTTTTGGGACCTACGGGATTATGTTGCTGTTGAATTTAATTGTTTTAAAAATGTATATTTCATACTCAATCATGTTCATTAATTGTGAGGATATTTATTGGATCGGGGCTGCCCGTCTACATCATGCTATATTGGCTTTATATATATTATTATTATTATTATATAGAACGAGGCTGCCCGTCTGCAACAGTCTATATCAGCTTTATTACTATATGGATCGGGGTTGCCTGCCTGCAGCAGGCCTTATATGCTTTATTATTATACGGATCGGGAATATCCGCCTGCAGTAGGCCATATGGACTTTATATCACGCTTGGGTTGAAGGAGCCCCTCCGGAGTCTGTACACACTCCTAGTGAGCGTAGATGATTATATATTCGGGATGAACTTCCAGGGCACGGACTTGCCTTACTTATTCATATTGTAATGAATTTTCCTGGACATGGATCTTGTTCGTATCATTTACATTTGGGGATAAATTTTCCCAGAGATGGAATGGCCTTATACGGTACTAAGTGACTGACTGTCAGTCGATGTGTATATATACGGGATGCAATATCCCTAGGTTGGATTGGCCATAAACAGTACCGAGTGATCGAATGATTTGTGACCAGTATTACATGAGATCGTTTCATTGAGATGACATATTCCTCATATCATGCAGTATTGATCTATTTCACTTGTACTGAGTTTAACTGCTGAACTTGAAAGCATGCCTATATTTTTGTACCATTATTTATACTGGACTGTACCTGCGGAGCTAGTCACTACTTTCAGCCCAACGGTTAGTCTTGTTACTTATTGAGTTAGTTGTAGTCATACTACACTCTGCACCTCGTGTGTAGATCCGGGTGCTTTCGGACACGGCGACTGTTAGATCTCAGAGTGCTATCAGATGGAGACTATCAAGGTAGCCGTCTGGAGTCCACTGACCTTGACTTTCTTTCTTTCAGTTATTGTACCGTTCTATACTTTCAGACAATGTTTTATCAGTCAGACTTTGTATTTATATTAGATGCTTATCTACTCAGTGACACCGAGTTTTAGGAGTGTTTATATATGTATTTGTGAGTCATTTTCCGCTGAATTTAAATATTATGTTTTCAAACTTCAAAAATATGGTAGTTTATTAAGATTGTCGGCTTGCCTAGTATTGAGATATGCGTCATCATGACAGGTGAGATTTTGGGTCGTGACAAGTTGATATCAGAGCCTAGGTTACATAGGTCTCACGAGTCATGAGCAGGTTTAGTAGTGTCTTGCGGATCAGTACGGAGACGTCTGTACTTATCTTCGAGAGGATGCCGAACCCTTAGGAAAATTTCACTTTCTTGTATTCTGTCGTGCGAATTTGTTGGTTCCGAAAATTAAATTTCTGTGATTCTATTCTCTCAAGATGGTGAGGATACGTACTAATGGATCAGACGGTCAGCCACCGGTGCCACCAGTTAGGGCCGCGAGAGTCCGGGGCCGTGGTAGAGGTCGGGGCCATGGTATAGGTCGAGGTGAAGCTCGTACAACAGTTGGAGCGGAGCAGCACTTGTAGCTCCACCAGTTGCTCCAGCCCAGGAGCAAATTCCAGATATAGTTGAGCCGACGGGGCCAGCTCAGGCACCCGCTGTGCCCATTGTGATTCCATGAACAAGGTTCGAGATAAGTATTTTGTGTTTTGGTGATGGGCCAGTCTGGAGGACTTGAGGTCAGGGTTAGACCGCAACTTAAGCTAGGTAGTTTCGGATATGATAACTTGTATGTTTGGACTTATACGTCGGTAGTATCCCTATGAGTGGAATTTGTGGCTCGATGGGTGGTTGAATGACTATATGATGAGTATGATATGAATGCGAGATGTGTTTAGGTGGGTTGAATGAGACGTATAAAGTTTACTTGTGACTCAAGAGTCTGCTATTGGGTATTTGATTCCTGTTTCGATATGACGTACAATCTTGAGTTGTGACTGCGTTGAGGGATCTGTCATGCTGTTTAATTGCATAGCGAAGTAGATTTTCATGTCGTGTTGATGAGTTCAAACTCAGAAATATTAAGTGATTCTGTAGTAATTGTGGTTGCGAAAGGGTATAGAAATATGCCAATTTGAGGCTAAGCATGTGGGTTATCTCCCGTGGAGTAATCTACATATATGTGTTCCTTATAATGTTGAGTGGAGGGTTTCTTTTGTCCCAGCGGGGTATATGTGTTGAGATTTGAGTTTGGATTAGTTGAGAAAGTTGACTTGACTATCATGGGGATGAAGGCGAGCTTAGTAGATGATTTGAGGTATTTTATGGTTTGTGTTACCTGAGCTTGTGAAGAATTTTCGTGGAATTGGTTGCGGGATTATGACAATAGTAGAGTTGGGCACGGTGAGTTATCAGATGTTTTGTTATATGGCTTTGAGCCAAGTGGGGGAGTCTTCCATCTATGTTTTGATTGCACGATTATGTACGGTATTGGTTTTGGTCCGAGGCATACTTGATGATTAGTTATGACTTGTAGAGGTTGAGATCGGGGATGACTCTAGTAAGAAAATTTCTTGAATGCGGGTTATATTACACTTTATGAAAATATGGAAAATCATGAAATGATTAAATTATTATTTTGAAGGATGTAGATTGGTGGTATTAAGGCAGGTTTACTTCTTTGAGGGTTGTTGTGCTAATGGGGCTTGTGTCTTTCATCCCGTTTGGGCAGTGCAATTTAGATTTGAGCATAGTAGAAGGGTTCTAATGGATTCAAAAATGTATATGTGTTAATTGATTTTTTTTTCGAAATTTGTATATTGCCAGAATCGGTTATTTACACTGGATGGTGTCGGTACTTGCGGTAATTCTGTATGACTATGGATTCTACATTTCAGTGCAAGAAAGGTAAAAAGGAACAATCTTAAGTCCACATAAGGTCTTTTTAGTGTGGGGGTCTCGGTTGTCATACTTTTGTGGTGCTTAAGAAGAATACAATGGCTTATGGGCCTTAGGGCGGTGTGGTTTTATGTTAAGATGTCTTATAGTGAGCTTTGGGTAATGATAGTAGTGTTATGATAAGGAGAAATGTCAACTTGAGGGTAATTCAGAAAAAACTCGGAGAAAATAGGACAAATGGGTAATATGCTGCTGGATCAGTATGGTAATGGTATGCTCGGTTCTTTTGGTTCTTATGATGAGGTGGGGCTTTACGGGTGTTTTGTAGCAATACTCTCAGATTTGGCAACCTGTATGGCTTGGTCGAGTTAGAGGAATTCAGTTATGATAGCTTGGTTATGTGCAAATGGATTTCAAAGTGTTCTTGAAGGTTTCTACCATGGTTTGAGCCGGATATTTTCTACCGGTGTGGGGAACATGTTGTGTATTGTGATTTCCTTCTAGAAAAAAGCAAGAGAAAGGTTTCTAACTAATAGGGTATGTAATTTGTTGGTGACTCAGAGTTTATAATGAGATTCTCGTGCTTTTCACATGATAGATGTAGTGTGTTGTACGAGACTTAGATTTACATGTACAAGGTGGCAGTCAATTCTTGAAAGAAAGATCACGAGTTTTGGACAGAATGGTCAATTTCAGATATTTAGATGAATGTTATAACTGCTTGGTAATCCCTGAGAAGGGTGCGCAATTCAAAAGGCGCATTGTGTTTTGACTTACAGATGTTCATTGGTATTGCGGTACTCACTTGGTTGATAGACTACTGGCATTCGAATTTTTGCTATGTGGCATAGAAGAATTATATAAGTATTCCTCGCGAGGTGATCGTGCGTGAAAGATGTGTTAGTCATTCGAGTGCTGAAGTTAGGATCAGTTATGGTGATTTACGTATTCTATGAATGTGGAGACTGGGAGTTCTCAAAAGCATATTGTTTCAGGGTTGCAGCCTGTTTGAGGCGAGTATTTTATTTAAACTCGGTGGAGGCACTAGTTGCATAAATTATTTGTGATAGTTGCGCGCTATGAGTGCATATATATATGTGTGGTTTTGAGCTCATGTGTGGGTATCGGGGCAAGTATTCCTACTTGGAAGAATGTTTGGGCTATGATATGCCTAGAGTTGACTGTTAAGCATAAAGTTATAACGTTTCTCATATTCGTACCTTTGTTGAGAACTATCTAGGCTATAGTTGAGGTTACTAAGAGGCTTATTCCCTGAATAAACTGGGAGTTACTATTTCTGCGTTAACTTACCGATTTGAGTTGTGATAGCACGCTTTGCACATTCCTACTTTATGGCGTGTTATTTATACCAGTCCACGAGCATGTGAATTTTATTTTAGTTATCATATACATGTGTACGTATTTGATTGCTCATGTATGATATGCTTGGACTGGAGGCCTGTGACCATGCCATGCGATTGATATTATTAACACGTGAGTTATCCGTGTTGGTCCAGACATTTATGTTATTGGCACGTGAGTTGTATGTGCGGGTCTAGATATTAATACTATAGCACGTGAGTTGTCCGTACGGTTAATGTTAATGTGAGCTCTAGAAGAGCTGGTTACCGTTATTAGATTTGTGTGTATTGGTTCTACTATATATGACGAGCTTATAGCATTGCAGTTGTGGTGGTGCTTGTTGAACTTGCAATACAGTTCTCTTCTTTGAGACATTTTAAATTTTTGGGTACACGGATTGCGCATTTTGTGGCTTAAGTTATATCAGTGGGGCGTTTCTCTGAAATAGTTATGTTTGATAATATAAGGTCATCAGACCTAGAATGGGTACTATCAGGTTTGATTACGGTATATCGGGAGGATAATATTGAAAGTCGGCTTAGAAAGTGATTATGGTTCTTGTTGGGGCGAGAGAGCTCCATGACTTGTTGATCTAATAAGTGGTTATGAGATTCCACGTGTTTCTTTAAATATCAGCAGTGTACGAAGGTTTTGCAATGAGGTTTGGCATATGGGGTTTAATACTATTACCGGGTTAGTTTGGAGTAGTTACTGTGATCAGAAATAGTGCTGCGAGCATGCGAGTTGTGTATTATGTAACGTGATTATATCTGGGGTTATGGCTATAGCTAGATACAACTTGTTCAGACTCATACAATGTGCAGATGTGAGATTCGGGTCTCGAAAAAAAATTCTGAATGTTGGAAATTGAATTCCAAGGTTTATGGGCTAAGGTTGAAGTAATGATCTTCAATTACGTGGTATTGTAAGGCCTATATGGAATAGGGTGGCGTGGGATCACCCCCGAGTATGTGCGTGGTAAGATGGAATAGTGATGTGATGGCTTGGAAACAACTCTTGGCACGTTCGAGGACGAACATATGTTTAAGTGGAGGGAGAATGTAACGATCTGGCCGTTCATTTTGAGTATTACAACCTTGTTTCCACATTTACTGCTCAATTTATGCTTTACAGTTATTTTATGACTTATCGGATTAATTGGTTCGGGTTCAGAAGGATTTCGGAGTGAAATGAGACACTTAGTCTCATAATTGAAAACTTAAGTTGGACAAGTTGACCGGATGTTGACTTATGTGTAAACGACCTCGGATTTGAATTCTGATGATTCCAATAGCTCCGTATGGTGATTTTGGACTTAGGAGCGTGCCTGTAAAATTTTTTGGAGGTCCGTAGTAGAATTAGGCTTGAAATGGCGAAAGTTAAATTTTTGGGAAGTTTGACCGGGGGGTTGACTTTTTGATATCAGGGTCGGAATCCGATTCTGGAAATTTGAATAGGTCTGTTATCTCATTTATGACTTGAGTTCAAAATTTGAGGTCAATCGGACGTGATTTGATAGGTTTCGGCGCCGTTTGTAAAACTTTGAAGTTTTAAAGTTCACTAGGCTTGAATTGGGGTATGATTTGTGATTTTAGCGTTGTTTGATGTGATTTGAGGCCTCGACTAAGTTCGTATGATATTTTAGGACTTGTTGGTATATTTGGTTAGGTCCCGGAGCCTCGGGTGAGTTTCGGGTGCTTAGCGGATCAAATGCGGACATAGAAGAAAAATCTGAAAGTTTCTGCCATCTAACGCAATCACACATGCGGAAATTGGCTTGCAGGTGCGAGGTCGCAGAAGCGAGCCTGGAAAGCGCAGACGCGTACATATGGCTATGAGGTAGTGGTCGCAGGTGCGAGAGAATTTTCGCACCTGCATGATCGCAGATGCGGACGGATGGGCGCAGAAGCGAGTTCTTCGCAGAAGCGGAGCGAGCCTCGCAAATGCGAGCCCGCAGAAGCGGCTCCAGTAGAGGCTTTGGCAAAACCGCAGAAGCGGTTGATTTCTCACACCTGCGAGACCGCAGAAGCGGCTAAGTGAGTTGCAGGTGCGGAACCCCTGGACAGTATACATTTCGAAGGGGTTCTGAGTTTTGCCATTTTTGGACTTTTAAGCACGGTTTTTGGGGCGATTTTAAGAGAGAATTCAAGGGAAACTTGAGCTATGTCACTTGTGATCATTTTTACTCCATAATAATGAATTATCATCGAATAATTCAACTAGATTATATATTTTTGAGGTGTAAATCGGGATTTGAACCTAAGGATTTAAAAATAAGATTTGAGGATTTGGAGGTCGAGTTGAGGTCAAATTTTGGTAAAATTGGTATGCTTAGACTCGTGGTTGAATGGGCTTTCGAATTTTATAACTTTTGTCGGGTTCTGAGACGTGTGCCCCACGGGCGAATTTTGAGTTAAATTTTGGATTTTATTGAAAAATTAGTATTTTCTTATGGAATTAATTTCAGTAAATTTTATTGATTGAATCGAATTATTTGTGGCTAGATTTGAGGCGTTTGGAGGCTAATTCATGAGATAAAGGCATAGGAGAATAAAGAATTGCAAGGTTTGAGGTAAGTAACACTGCTAAATTTGGTTCTGAGGGTATGAATCCCCGAATTTGATATGATATAAATTGTTTAGAGGTAAAACACACGATAGGTGATGAGCATGTGGATGTGCACCATAGAAATTGTGACTTGAATATATTCTGTGGAGTTCTAAAACTTAAAGAATCATGTTATTATCCGATTATTTTTCACGTGTTAGGGAATTGAGCTGAGACTCGTATTAAAAACCATGTTTAGGCTACGTGCCGATATTTTTGGGACCCACGGGGTCATGTTGTTATTGAATTTAATTGTTTTAAAAATGTATATTTCATACTCAGTCATGTTCATCAATTGTGAGGATATTTATGGGATCGGGATTGTCCGTCTGCAGCATGCCATATTGGCTTTATATATTATTATTATTATTATATGGAATGTGGTTGCTCGCCTGCAGCAGGCCATATCGGCTTTATTACTATATGGATCGGGGTTGCCTGCCTGCAGCAGGCCTTATATGCTTTATTATTATACGGATCGGGAATGTCCGCCTGCAGTAGGCCATATGGACTTTATATCACGCTTGGGCTGAAGGAGCCCCTCCAGAGTCTGTACACACCCTTAGTGAGCGTAGATGATTATATATTCGGAATGGACTTCCAGGGCATGGACTTTCCTTACTTATTTATATTGTAATGAATTTTCCTGCACATGGATCTTATCCGTATCATTTACATTTGAGGATAAATTTTCCCAGGGTTGGATTGGCCTTATACGGTACTGAGTGACTGACTGTCAGTGTCGATGTGTATCTATACGGGATGCAATATCCCTGGGTTGGATTGACCATAAACAGTACCGAGTGACCGAATGATTTGTGACCAGTATTACATGAGATCTTTCCACTGAGATGACATATTCCTCATATCATGCAGTATTGATCTATTTCACTTGTACTGAGTTTAACTACTGAACTTGAAAGCATGCCTACATTTCTGTACCATTATTTATACTGGACTGTACCTGCAGAGCTCGTCACTACTTTCAACCCAGCGGTTAGTCTTGTTACTTATTGTGTTGGTTGTACTCATACTACACTCTGCACCTCGTGTGCAGATCCAGGTGCATTCGGACATGGCGACTGTTAGATCTCAGAGTGCTATCAATTGGAGACTATCAAGGTAGCTGTCTGGAGTCCGCTGACCTTGACTTTCTTTCTTTCAGTTATTGTACTGTTCTATACTTTCAGACAGTATTTTATCAGTCAGACTTTGTATTCATATTAGATGCTCATGTAGTCAGTGACACCAGGTTTTGGGAGTATTTATATCCCTATTTGTGAGTGATTTTTTGTTGAATTTAAATATTATGTTTTCAAACTTCAAAGATATGGTGGTTTATTGAGATTGAAGACTTGCCTAATATTGAGATAGGTACCATCACGACAGGTGAGATTTTGGGTCGTGACAGTAGTTCACGTAATTATTATTATTATTTCACCTTGTAATTTATAACTTATACGTAAATTGAAAAATAAAATCAAGGGTTTTCTACGAGTACTAGATTTTACACTACTTATTTAATGGGATTCATGATTTCTAAAATAATAAAATGAGTAACTAAGTTGATTAATCACCGTTGGCTTGCCTGACGGCGGCGTTAGGCGCCATCACGACCTATAATGGATTTTGGGTCGTGACAGATGCAACTTATGATACCTAATAAACACGCTCTAATTTTCCTATTGTCCTATTATTGACTTCTTGTTAAGTTATATATAATTTTCTTTTTAAAAAATTAACTCTTCATTTGTAATCCTCTAATAGAAAATGACATATAAATAAAGAAAAAAAAATCTTATATAAAAATAATTATCAATTTTTTTGATAAATAAAAAAAATCTACAAATGCATATGTTTTTAAGATTTTAGTAAACTAGCTTTAGGTTACGCGTTTCGTGCGTGTACCTATGTATATATAATTTAAAAATTTACAACAATATTTTTAAATAATATATTTGAGTTATAAAATAAAATTATATTACAAAATATAACTTTCAGAAAATGATAGAATATTGATCCTAATTAGCTAGATTGTCTAATGTGAAATTTATTTTTGAAGGGTAAAAATGTCGATCAGTACTTCGCGAAGGGCGCCCTCTTATAGTACACTCTTAGCATGTCTACCCATATTTGACATTCAATTCTCATGTGTCATTTTGAAAGTATTTCTTGAAGTTGACATTGAGCTAAAGAGTGTTATAATTATGGATAATGCATTAGTTTATATCTAATTATAGTATTAATAAAACGTGTATTTAGATTTTAGTACATA
Organism: Nicotiana otophora; assembly: GCA_000715115.1. Lineage (NCBI taxonomy): Eukaryota > Viridiplantae > Streptophyta > Magnoliopsida > Solanales > Solanaceae > Nicotiana > Nicotiana otophora. Next base: position 2,459 of record AWOL01S0021628.1, on the reverse strand, counting down.
AAATTTATAGGAGTGTTAGATTACACAGTAATGAACATATTATTATATACTCCAAAAAATCAAACATATCTTTTTTCACAAAAAAGTATTTTTCTATGTCTTATTAAGATAGAATTAATTGCCTATAATTCTACAAGCAATTTAAACCTACCACAAATAATAACTACTTTTTACTTATTCTTTAACTTAAATTCTCGAGAAAAAATCTTATTTAGTGGTAAAAGAGGTAGAAAAAGTCTTATCTAGTGATAAAAGACGTCTAATATCAAACGAATGATTAATGTTGTTATCTATTATATTCGTGTTTCAATTAAAAATTGATAAGTTAATTATCTTTTGTTTGTCTTAGATTAATAACAACTTTCAATATAAAAAAACGTCTTTTAAAGTGCATGTCAAGATTGTGCATATTTAGTTTTTATCGGATGCAAAATATAGTACCATATTTATAAGTAGAAATACGTTGATTTTGAATTCCTACCTAGTTCAAATATGAAAAATAATAATTAAATAGTTATTCCTAAATATTCGACAATTAATTAAAATGTTATTCCTAAATATTAGGAAAATAATTTGATATGACTATTTTATCCAGTATGAACTCCATTTTTAACGGATAAAAAAGGCGAACGATATTTTGCTAAAGTTTTTCGTGCTTTTAATATAGTATAAATATAGATAGATACATGTAGTGCTACATTGACAAATAATTCCTTATTGTATATTAGAGAAACTGTTTTCTTAGAAAGAAGACATCTTTATATTAGAGAACTATGAATGAAGAGCTAAAATTTTGGGGAAAGAGTTTATAAGTAACGAATAAGGATCCAACTGAGAATTGAGAATGGAAAAACTGAGGGCTTTTTTATTAGAGAACATAAAATGCGAATATAAATTACATTCAGTAAATGCGAGTTATAAGTTGCATTCTGTGCATTTGGTAATGTTATGTATAGATGATATTCAGACGTATGCAACTATAACATGTGTAATAACATCTTCTCTCTATTTTTTCTGTTATACCTTATTCTTAAGTCTAGTTCTACATATGTATTTTGTATGTGTACAATATTCTCTTAAAAACAAACATTCCATTAAAATTATTGAGTGAAAACAATTCTAGACTATTTTAAGTGAAGGTGATGACCAAACATAAAATTTAAAAAAGAATAAAAGACTTTTAAAACTTCTACTCTAAAATATATCATAGATATTTTGTAGCAATAAAATTAAACTATTAAGAAAAATATAAAAAAAATTAAAAATTATATTACTTTTAAATATCAAAAGTTGTTATTGTTTTTTTTTTTTTAAAAAGAGTTGAAACTAAGAAATTACAGTTCAAAGTACGATTAAGGAAGACTAAGAGTCCGTTTGGATGGACTTAAAAAAAGTAATTTTTAAGCACATGTGCTTAAAAGCACTTTTTAAGTGCTGGAGCTTGTTTTATAAATAAGCAATTACATGTTTTGATAAAAGTGTTGAAACTGAAAAAAAAATTGTTAAAGTGTTTGGTAATGAATACCTCTGTCTGTGAGGTCCCTTCCCAATCGATGGAATCTTATGGTGAGCGAGCAGTCAATTCTGGACAACAACTACTGTCAACAGGTAACAACCAACAAGCAAATGCAGCTTTCTCTCAAGCATCCACAAATAAAGGAAGTGGTTCTAAGGTGCAACAAGGTACGACAAATACTGTTATGGTGAGTCGTAAGACATGGACTGAGCAACTGGAGGAGGAAGAAGAAGATTATGCTGATGAGGCAGAACAATTCTCAGCAACTTCTCTATCAAATGAGGAGGCAGTCGTGGTTCACAAAGGACAAGAGCAGTTTTCAAACTCTTCCTCTAAATTGCAAAAGCAGAAATGTCTGAGTCTAAATGTTGTTGTTTTTGTACCTTCTGGGCAGCAACAACAGATAACAATTGCAGCAAGCTCGAAGGAGATAGAAAGTTCCTTGATGCACAAGGCAATACCTACTGGAAGTAACAATGCAATAGTTGCAACATACAACTTGACACCAACAAATATACTCCAATGCTCTCGTTTCACATAATATGGACATCTTAAAAGATCTTGATAATCTAAGAACCGACAAAGGAGCTATATTGCCCGGACACAATCCAATAGATAATTTTGGTTTGGGGTATGGGACAAGGTTTCTACGAAGAAGGGGACGAGGAAGAAATGCTAGATGTAACCTTTGCAATCGTAGCTAGGGAAGGAGATCTTTCACCAACACACTTGAGAAATAGTTCAAACAAAAGTAAGAAGAAGACACTTGATATGCAACATAGCTGGGATGGTAAGATGACACAAGAATCCGTGATTAGGCGATTGCCAATGAAGGTTGCGAAGCAAAAGGTGACTCCACCTACCGCCTCCATAAGATCCAACAAGTCCAATTGATCCAGAAAAATATGATGATGTTAGAAGACATTTCGAAGAGGGTTAATGA
>AWOL01S0021627.1:2913-17763 GCA_000715115.1 Nicotiana otophora | reverse complement strand
CCCCCCCCTCTTGTACCTTCAGTTTAGGAGCGTTCAGTGGCCCATTAGCGATATGTATGGGACCGGGAGACACCGAGTACGTTCTAAGGGAAGTTCATGAAGGTACTTGCGGAAATCACTCCGGTGCTGAATCGTTGGTTCAAAAGATAATCAGAGCCGGTTATTACTGGACCGACATGGAAAAGATACAAAAGAGCTTGTTCAAAAATGTGACGAATGTCAAAAGCATGCGCTGATGATTCACTAACCCCGGGAACTACTCCATTCATTCTTATCACCATGGCCATTTTTGAAATGGGGAATGGACATCGTCGGCCCTCTCCCATTGGCACCAGGTAAAGCTCAATTTATTTTGTTTATGACTGACTATTTTTCTAAGTGAGTTGAAACACAGTCTTTCGAGAAAGTTAGGGAGAAGGAAGTCATCAACTTTATTTGGGATCACATGATATGTCGATTCGGGATGCCATCCGAAATTGTGTGTGATAACGGGAAACAGTTCATCGGCAGCAAAGTAACCAAATTTCTCGAAGATCATAAGATCAAAAGAATCCTATCAAAACCTTATCATCCTAGCGGGAACGGGCAAGCCGATTCAACCAACAAAATAAGGATCCAAAATCTTAAGAAGAGGTTAACCGACGCCAAAGGAAAGTGGAAGGAAATTCTACCTGAAGTTCTTTGGGCATATCGCACAACTTCGAAATCCAGTACCGGGGCTACCCCATTCTCATTAGTTTATGGCGCCGAAGCTCTAATATCGGTCGAAATCGGAGAGTCGAGTATCCGATTCTGATATGCAATAAAGGAATCAAATAACGAGGCCATGAATATGAGCCTAGAGCTACTGGACGAAAGGCATTAAACTGCCCTCATCCGATTGTCTGCCCAAAAGCAACGAATCTAGAGATACTACAATTGAAGAACTAATCTTCAATATTTTATTGTCGGGTACTTATTGCTAAGAAAAGTCACCCTCAACACCCGAAATCCTGATGAAGGAACAATGAATGGGGAGCAACTACCAAGTAATTGGAAGATATCTCGCCTAAAACGGTACTACTACAAAGGTACGCTCTTTTTTCATTCCTTTTATATTTTTAGATTAACACATGCAGGTGGTCGACAAGAAACGACGACAGACTTTTTAGCAAACGGCACGGAGTCCTTAGGTCTGAAAGCACTTGTTGCACTCTTTTTTTCTCCGACCGAGTTTTGTCCCAAATGAGATTTTTCGGCAAGGTTTTTAATGAGGCAACGATGAATCGTGCTAACTTAGAATCAAGACCGATTACGAATCAGCATTGGTGATCCATTCAACATTATCCGATGTTCCTTTGCAATCAACCTCAAATACTAGGTAGCTACCCTCGGATATACGTTATCTTTGAATATCAACTCTAGAAAGGAAGCTACTTCATAAAGGGAGGGTTTCGATAAATAGGATTTATTGTAAGGATCAAACGGTCAAATCTAACTGTGCCCATATAGATTGCTCGAACCCTTTTTCGATCGAGAATAAAGAGAAATATGTTCCTTACAAAATTAGCAGAGTTTCTTTTATCTTCATTCTTTGCAAAAAGCTTCGTACTTCTGACTATAAATAAGCCCAAGGGCAATACTTAACCGGAATACGAACGATCTCTCCCTCACTCGGGGACTGCCATCCGACTCAAACAGCCCAAGTCATCAGGCCTTGGGAGAAAAAGACCTAATAGGCAATTTCCCAATTTCTAAAAGTCACGACCACCCCACTCGGGAACTACTATCTCGGGCAGATCCAGAAAAAATGGGAAAACGAGCCCAATGGGTAACTCCCGAACTAAAAGGCTACGACCAATTTAACATGGCTCAGAGACGTTCGAAATCCGTAACAAAAATAGATCTCCAAAAAAGAAAAAATTCTTTCATAACCGGTTCTAAAAGGCTACCCTTGGTAAAATCTCAGACTTAAGATGTTTTCGGGAAAAACTTTGATAAACATCAAACCCCGATAACGCGTAAACCCAGAAAGGAAATAAAGGCAAGGTTTGTTCGAACCCTCGAACACGACCTTATTTTATGCTAAGGCATATTCGACCTTTGTAAATACAAAAAAGCAAAGGAAAAAAACGAGAGCCGAAATGGCAAGAAAAACCTTATATTTATATATAATAGTTCTTTACAAAGGCCAAATCGGCCAAAATTTATAACAACCGAAAAACGGCCTCAAAAAAGAAAAATTAACAAGTTCTAAGAGGTTTGGTCTTCATCGGGGATTGCATCTCCGTCCTCGAAACCTTCTCCGCCTTCAGATTCGCTCGAACTCTCAGACTCTTCCTCAGGGAAGGCTAGCTTTCGGGCCATGGCTTCCTCTACTCTGGCCTTTTCGATCTCAGCCATGATATCGAAGCCTTGGTCCTGAACCCCTTCGAGGGATTCCCTTCGAGCCTGCCATTTTGCATGTTCAACCATACCCTTGGCCTTGGCCTGGTTGACTTCAACATCGACCCTAAACTGGGCTACTTTAGCATCAGCTCTTTTGTTAGCCTCAGCCACCTCGGATCTGGCCACTTCAAGTTCACCAGCCAAGCTTGCCTTATCAGAAACGGCCAAATCCAACCGATGTTGAAGCTCCTTGATCTTCTCGACATACACCGAGGTTTTCTCTTTTGCAGCTTGGAGCTAGGTCTTGGCCGACTCCAGTTGATCTTGGACAATCTCCTTTTTCGAGGCTAGAATGTCCATGTTCTTTTTAAATTCTTCAGCCTCGGCCTGTATCTCATCCACCTACGTTTGGAGCCGTCCGATTTGTTCGAACCTCTGTCGGGACTACAGAATCGTATCATTAGTAGTTATTTCCAATTCATCTTCACTATCATGAAGTACTCGAAATACCTGCTCAGCTATCTCGGTATGCTCATCCCGAGTCGTTGTGAAATCTGCCCGAAGCTTCTCACTAAGAAGTTTGTAGGTGTCACTCTTCTCAGTGAGGTTCTGAACCTCGACCTCATGATTCTCCTGAATTCGGAGGAAAGCATCGTGATGCAATACCGAAGCCTGCAAACAAGGAAGAAGATGTTATAATTATCTACAACTCTAAGTATAAAAGAAACAATAGAGATTCCCTCGAAGTTACCCGATTCAGAGCATGTTGGGCCTCGATGAAAAGGCAAGCGGCTCCTACCGCGTTCATCACAGCTTGATCCTCTTCGGTCACCAAGGACCTAAGGTAACTAGAAATCCTCACAGGGGAGGGGGGGAAGAAAACTCGGGATTCCTCCGGGACGGAGAGCACTATTTTCCGCCTACGATCGGGATTAACACTCGGGGTCAGGAATCAATCCACCAATGTTGTGCTCTATGAAGACCCGATAACGCCCAACCATGATGATTTCTTCGGTACCGGTAATCCACCGAACCCAATAATATCCTCCGATGCAGCGGACTCGAGCCCATCCAGAAAGCCATGGAAATCAGTCGACCCCTGAATACCCTCGTATGATCGATTTTCCAACATGTTAGCCTTACAGATCATAGCATTCGAAATCTGAGGGGATCCAGTTATGTCAACTATCCCGAGCTCGTCCCTCGAGATATCTTTTGCTTCCCAAGAAGTCTTGCCCCCGGTATCTCCTTCGACTATCTTAGCTCGGGACGGAATGGCCTCGGCTTTTCCTTGTAAGCAAGAGAAGAAGATCAAACAATAACCATTCTAAGAAAGAAACTTACCATGACTGCGGGTCTCCCATCGACCCTTTGATAATTCCATCGAAGCACGCTCGAAGTACAGTCTCTGCAGCACCACACCTTTAACCCATTGTTTAAGTTGCGGGATTGGTTCCGGCATCTGGGCCACAACTGTAACAAACATACAAAAAGTAGATAAATAAAATGGAAAGCAGAGCCACAAAATTAAATGTTCAAAGAGGGATACCACTCACGATTCATATTCCATTTCTCAGGAAACGGCATGTCAAAGAGGGCTACTACTCACGATCAGGTCCGAAGTTCTGATTTGAACAAATCGGCCCATCCAACCTCGGTCACGAGTCTCGTCTATGCTCAAGAGTGGGGCTTTGGTGGCTCGGCGAGCAAGCTTGATTATCCCTCCTCGATAGAGTAGGGGACTGTAAAGACGCATAAGGTGATCGAGGTTGAATGAACACCCCTCAATTTTGCTCGAGAAGAATTGAAGGAGAATCACTATTCTCCATAAAGAAGGATAGATCTGGTTGAGGGTCACATTGTACCTCTTGCAAAAGGTGACGATGACAGGGTCTAAGGGGCCCAACGTGAAGGTATAAGTATAAACACTTAAGAACCCCTCCACGTTGGTAATAATCGATTCTTCAGGCGATGGAACTACCACGTGCTTTCCGCCCCAGTTGCATTTCTTTTTTACTTTGTCGAGGATTTTCTCGGTGATTGTACAATGGTACCTCGAGATCGGCTCATATTGGCCCGTACCGAAGAGGCTTTTTTGACCTTAAAATCAATGACGGTTGAGCATCCTACCGGAACAAATTCCTCAGGGTGAGGCTCCGCCGCATCCTCACCACCGGCGGGTCGTGATGAAGAAGCGACCTCTTTTTGCGGTACTATTTTGGAGGTTTTTTCCATTGATGAGCAAGAGAAAAGAGAATTAGGATTGTATGCGGTGTGAAAATTATGAAACAAAAGGATTTTCTGAAGAAGATGCAAGAGTAGAGAATAAGCTTTGAGTGAAACATTTGAATGAGTATGAAAGTTTGAATATTTATAGCCTAGTAATGACAGTTCAGAACTGGTAGTGGCCGACCAACGACTAATAAGCATTTAATGCTTTGGTAACTGGACAGACGGGACGTTTGTCATATAGTCATAATCAGGTTCGTCGCTGACGTCGTCACCTACCGAGTCGGAGTTCGGAAATTCATATCGTTTCTTGTCATCGTCTTCCCGATAAACGAGGGGACTATCTGTATACGGTTAAAACCGAGTTTGCCCTTCGTATGACTAATCGAGATTGGAACATGATAGACCAAGGTTCGGCCTCGTGTAGAATCGAGCCATAATGCGAAGTTGGGTCTCCGAGCTCATGATCTAGAGACCGATCTAGATCGTGATCGACCAAGATCGAGATTGGTCATGATAGAGATCGGCCAAGATCGAGATCGAGCAAGTTATAAACCGATCAAGATGGAGATCGGCCAAAATTGAGGAAAGCTTATCGAGCCAAAATATAGAAAATCGAAATATCCGCAATTGGGCGAGAATCTCAGCAGAAATTCCGGCACATATCAACGAGAGGCCAATTAATTAATCTATCATAGGATTCCTTACTGTATTTAGAAATCATATTAAGAATAGGACTTCCCTACTATATAAAGGGGGGTTTGATTATTTGTAAGGGGGCATTGACATGCAGATTCATATAATACAACGCAATATACTGTCTTTCTTCTAGTTTTCGATATTCAGTCAATTTGTTCTTGTATCAGTCTACTCTCCATTCAGTTTGAGAGTGATCAAACTTGAGGGCCTAGGCTAATTAGCTCATTCGGTTTGCATTCGTTTCTTTTACAGTTAATTTCGATATTCATTTATATATTTTCTCAATTTGTACCAAGTTATACTACGTATCCTTAGAACCGCGTATAAATTCAATTGTTATCTATTTTTTTGGGTAAACAGGGATATACTATATATAATCTAAAACATGTATTTGGTTTAAAGGTGTATAAACTTGGATAAAATTCTATTTCATACTAAACTCAAATACTCAACTCCACTAAAAAGCTTTATCAAACCCCAACTAACAGAATTGGTCAAAATCAAAGATATTAGTTCATACCATCCAAGATGCAAGATAATTATATTCTTGTTGCACTGTTGCAAAAGAAGTGCACAAAGCTAAAATAGTGTAGAAATATGCAGAAAAATGCAGAATCAATGCAGAAAAATGCAAAAACTATGCCGAAATTGTGCAGAAAATGCTGAAACTATGCAAAAAGAGTGCAGAATCAATGCAGAAATAATGTAGAAACATTGCAGAAAAACGCAGGAATTATGCAGAAACTTTGCAAAAAGAATGCAGAAAAGTTCCGGAACTATGCAAAAATTATTCAAATACAATGCAAATAAATACAAGAACTGTGCAAAACTCTAGTAAAAAGAATGCATAAACTGCAACTAATATCTATTTCGGTTGTATCGTATGTACTGATGCAGTGAAAAGGGGTTTTGGACAAGGGCAGGGCGGACTAGAGACCGAGGTGCGGGTTCGGCCCAACCCAGTGACTTTGGTGCAAACTGTGTATTTAGCTTTTAAAAATTCATTTAATATGTATAAATTATTAATTTAGAACCGAGTAACGTAAAAGTCCTAGAATTCGGAACCCATAAGTTTCAAATCCTAGCTCCAGGTAATTATGTCTTAACGAAATCTTTATCCAAGGGATTATAATTCTTGTATTGTTATTTCACCTCCAATGTGGGATAAGTTTATACCAATATTTAGAATACAATTATACCATGATTATTTTATACCAGTAACCAAACATGAAATAAATTTAACCCCAATTTTTATACTGGTATATCCCACTTAATACTTGTAACCAAACGACCCCTAAATGAACTTTCTTGACAAATTTGAGGTAAAAAACTACTACAACAATAAAAATATACTCAGTATTATCCCACACCGTGAGGTCTGGGGAGGGTAGTGTGTGATGACACAAAAGGTCATCTTATGTTTTAGAACTCGATTCTGCGCTCTTAATCTTTAAAAATCTCATTTTTACCCTCCTCTATTTGCGTGCGCAGTCCAGGCGTGTTTCCGGAAAACTTTTATGTTGAAAATTGATAAAAATAAGAATGTTTACCTTAAAAGTTGATTTTAATTGATTTTGGTTAATATTTTTGGTAAACAGGCCCGAATCCGTATTTTGACAGTCCCGGTGGGTCCATATCGAATTATGGGACTTGAGAGTATGCCCGGAATCGAATTCGGAGGTCCCTGGCTCGAGTTATAAATTTTTTATGAAACTTAAAAGTCTGAAAATTAATTATTTTTAAGAATTGGTTGATATTTGGCCTTGTTGATACATGGTCTATATTTTAGTTTCAGAGTCCGGTATAGGTCCAATATAATATTTATGACTTATCTGTGAAATTTGGTGAGAAGCGGAGTTGATTTGACGTGATTCGGACGTCCAGTTGAAAAGATAGGAATTTTAAAGTGTTCTTGAGAATTTCAATTGATTTGGTGCTAAATTCGTAGTTCTAGGTGTTATTTTGGTGATTTGATCGCGCGAGCAAGTTCGTACGATATTTTTAGACTTGTGCGCATGTTTCGTTTAGAACCCCGAGGGTTCGGGTGAGTTTCGGATAGGCCACAAGATGCTTTAGACTTAAAAATATCTGGTGTTTCTACTGTATCTGGTATCTCATGTACTGTGCTTCGCGAACGCGTAGTCACTCTTGCGATCGTGAAGGGTAACCTGGGTAGGGAAAGGATTTACTCTACGCGAACGCGAGACCATGGTCGCGAATGCGGAGCAGGGGAGGGGGGAGGGGGATTGCTCTACGCGAACGCGAACACGTAGCTTTAGCTAGGCTGGGCAGGGGACCTGGTAAAAGCTCTGTGCGAACGCGAGCCCTTTCACGCGAACACGAAGGTAAGGCGGGCTAAACCTTCGCGAACGCGTAGTCACTCTTGCGATCGTGAAGGGTAACCTGGGTAGGGAAAGGATTTACTCTACGCGAACGCGAACACGTAGCTTTAGCTAGGCTGGGCAGGGGACCTGGTAAAAGCTCTGTGCGAACGCGAGCCCTTTCACGCGAACACGAAGGTAAGGCGGGCTAAACCTTCGCGAACGCGTAGAGCCATCTGCGATCGCGTAAGTCCTTAGGATGCTACTCTTTGCGAACACGACAGTGTTCACGCGATCGCGATGAACACTATCGCCCAGCACTTAACAGAATCCAAACACGGGATTTAGCCCAAAAAAATCATTTTCTCAAAAACTAAACGGTGAGAAGCGATTTTCAAGAGCCATTTTGGTAAGTGATTCTAAACCATTTTCTTCAATTACCCATTACATTTCATGAATTATCAACCTAAAATCTAGAGTTTTCATGGTAGAATTTGGGGTTTGGGTAGAAACTAGGAATTTCGGAAATTTAGGGATTTAGACCTTAATTTGAGGTAGAATTCCAAAATCAATTATATATCCGGTCTCGGGAGTGAATGGGTAAATGGATTTTGGTCCGAACCTCGAATTTTGACCAAACGGGCCCGGGGCCGATTTTTGACTTTTGGAGGAAAATTTGAGAAATTTATTTTATGCAATGTAATTGATTCCTTTAGCAATACTTGATATTATTGAGTCATTTTTGAATAGATACGAGTGGTTTGGAGGTGAATTCTAGAGAAAAAGCTGTGATTGAGAATTAAGTGGCCTTGAGAGTAAGGTAAGTATTGTCTAACTCTGACTTGAGGGAATTAGGAACCTTAGATTACTTGCTATGTGAAATTCATATGAGCGGCGTATATGTGAGGTGACGAGTACTTATGTGCCGCCAATTTATCTATTTTCTATGTTTCTTCCGTTTTTCTTATATTGTCTCTTTCCTATGCCTAATTGCTACGTATTTATACTAGTGTTGTTAAATTGATCGTTCTTATCATGTTTACGAATTTTCTGGTGATAATTGAGAATTTTTTTCAAAGTTGAGATTGATATTGTGGAACCAAATGTTGAAGTAAGGCTTGTACTTGTTATTCTATCTCACTGTTGTTATTTTATGCATTGCATTATAGTAAGGGAGAGTGTTAATGCACGAAAGGACATGTCGTGCCATATTGTGAGTGTTAATGCACGAAGGGTGATACCGTGCCATATTGTGAGTGTTAATGCACGAAGGGTGATGCAGTGCCATATTATGAGAGTTAATGCACGAAGGGTGATGCCGTGCCGTATCTATTGATTTATGGTGAGACTGAGAGTAAAAGCACGAAGGGTGATGCCGTGCATTTTTCTTTTACTATATTCGTGTTCCTGTTGATTCATAATATATTAGTTGTTCCAGTTATCATTCTGTTGTATTTATTTATCTCGTACTTCCCCCAGCATGTTTTTCCCTCTCGATATCTCCTGTCTAATTCTTCATTACTGTTATTTGTATATACATTGTTAAACTGTACAAGTTGATTTGTAGGTACCTTGCCTTAGCCTCGTCACTACTTCGTCGAGGTTAGGATCGACACTTACCAGTACATGGGGTCGATTGTACTGATACTGCACTCTACACTTTCTGTGCATATTTTGGTATCGACTCGGGTTGAACGAGAGTTTTGCTATTGGACCGCTATCTGGAGACTCAAGGTAGATCTGTTGGCGTTCACAGAACTTGAAGTCCCCGTCTATCTTTTATGTTCTATTGTTCCTTTCATTCAGACAAATGTATTTCTTTCAGACTATTACTTGTAGTAAATTCTAGAATGCTCGTGAATTGTGACTCTAGATCCGGGTGGTAGTAATTAATATAATTTTTATATTATTTCGCACTTATTATATTTTACCTTAGCTAATTTGTTGTTATTTATTGAATGGGATAAGAATTGGTTTAATGATTCTCTAACGTTGGCTTGCCTAGCAAGTGAAATGTTAGGCGCCATCACGATCCCGATGGTAGAAATTTCGGGTAGTAATATAATATATACGCAGACCTTACCCCTACCTTATGAAGATATAGAGACTGTTTTCAATACACCATCGGCTCAAGAAAGCTAACTAATTTTCATTATTCTCTCTTTCGGTCCTATCATCTTCTTTACTTGAGTTGGCCTTCTCCTTGTTGTTTCAATAGTTTCATTGTTTTTCTTTAGACGAGCTTCGTCTTAAATAAATAAAGTGTTAACCTAAATAATCTATCACCCAACTCTTAAACTAAAAACAACCGGCACATATATAATATAAGTATAATTCATACTCCCTCTGTTTTAATTTGTGTGAACCTATTAGTCCGTGCCAAAAAGAATGATCACTTTCCTTATTTGAAAATAATTTACCTTTATGCAATGATTTATAGCCACACAAAATATATGTGCCTCATTTTCCACCACAAGTTCAAAAGTCTTCTCTCTTTTCTTAAACTTTGTGCCCAGTCAAATAAGTTCACATAAATTGAGACGGAAGGAGTATATAATATATGTATAACCAGTGCATAATCTATGTATACCAGCTAGAAAAAGAAAATAATAAATTTGTCCGGCTATTTATGTAAAGATCCCATAATATATTGATCCAGATGCAAAACTTCTAGATATTTGTCTATTTTTGCATAATCAAATTAATTACTATATGAAAATTTTATTTATACCGATAAATTATTCGAAAGCACACATTTCAACATTTTTTTCTCTTGGGGATATTAAGAGCACGTTTGGACATAAATTTTTTTTTTCTTTTTCCAAAAAAATTCACTTTTTTTTCGAAATCAGCGTTTGTTTATAAAATTTTCAATTTTCACCTGAAGATGCATTTTGAAAATTTTTAAAAATTTAAAAAATTCCAAAAAGTTATTTTTCAATATTTTCACTCAAATCACCTGTTGTTGTTGTTGTTGTCACTCAAATCACTCACAAAATTTAAAAAATAACCCAAAATTATATTCATGTCCAAACATAACTCTAAATTTCAAATACCATTTTCACCTAAAAAACAAAATTCCCACTATTTTAGAATTTTACAATTCTTATGTCCAAACGCCCGCTAAATTACTTCAAGTTCTACAAGCTAGTTATCTTTGCCTACCAAAATGTCCACCGAGGACAAAATACTCTATCAAGTACTTTTGTCATGCTGGTACATATTTAAGATTGTTTCAAAGGATAAGTGTTGAGAAATTTTAGGTTATCATTGAAATTAAAATTCTCTAAGGTTTTATAATTAAAACAAATTAAATGAAGAAAGAAATACTTAAATTTCTCTCATTCACTGACAAGTCATCGGGGTAATCAAGACTAGTATATGATCAAACGATCTAATGTCAAATTACTACATTTAAGTTTTCCAAATAAAAAGAATGAAAGAAAGATGAGAAGTCATCAAAATGCAAAGTTGCAGTTGAAGAAATATAATTTATAAATAATACATGCATTTATGGGCATAACTAGTATATTTTTCTTAAGGTGGCTACTTTTACTGCTACGTATAAACGAATGGAAATGTAACTCCTTTTCTGCACTTAACTAAGCATGTTTTACAGACTTAATTGACTTGCAAATTTGTAATTCATGAGCTAAAATTAATGGTCTCAGTTAATTGCTAATGCAAAGTCAACCGACTTGGAAAAAAAAGGATTAACACTTACAAAATTATAGAAGGACTATATACACAAAGAACATGATAACAAAACTAAAAGCAAGAAATAAGACTACAAAATGTTCTTGTTAATTATGGCCGGTATATAAGCAATGATTCAAATTTAGAGGTTAATCGTACTTTGATAATATAATATACGTAAGATAGAACTTGATTAGATAATTTAATAAGTCAATGATTATTTTCATGTTTCAGAATATAATTAACCAACATGTTAACTAATTGACTAAGATAAATTAAATCAATTTTTGCTATTTTTATTCATGCAGTACCTCAACGTGATATGAGCGTGAACATTATATAGTTTAATCATTACAAATCAGTCAAACAATCGTGTTAGTGAGTCAAAAACTTTAACCTAGCAAGAGTAATATTTATCTTAGACTAGCTAGAAATTAAGTAGAAGGCGGGTTTGTTAACAAATGAGTGCATATGCAGATAAGGAAACAACTTTAAGGTTTATACATTTTTGACCGAACAAATAAAGAAATGAAGTAATTTAGTCATTGTATACAGGTAAAAACCGAACTCATGATACACTCCGGCCTCCAACAGGGTAAAACGAGCTCGAGATATGATTGCGAAGGATCGAAATCGAAGCAACGGTCTCATCGAGTCAGAGTCCGGGGGCCGATTGTCTGCCCTCAAGAATACAGGGTCATGATTCGAGATCGATCCAAACACTGAGAGACTTCGGAGAACATTGTCGGGCAATCAAGCACGACCAACAGAAGGCCGTAATATCCGCAACCGGTCGGATATCATGGCGTGGATCTCAGCACATATCGATGTAAAGCCAGCAATCAGTTAAACAGAAGATTTGTTTTACCTTTTATAGAGTTGTACTTAGAGTAGGATTCCCCTACTATATAAAGGGGAGTCTGATAATTTATTAAACACGTTGTAACACGTATTCCAAGGCAATATACTATTATTTTCACTGTTATTCTAAGCCTTTTCTTTCATTCATCAATATCTCCCATCGTGATCCTGGATCGAGGGTGAATATTTCAATAAAGCTGGAATCATCCTCCTCGCATGGTTTGAATTTACTGTATTTCTATTTGTTCATTCTAACCCAATTTATCATTTTGTATCAAATTAATTCGTGTATCCTTAAAACCACTTACAAACTTAATTGTTATCCGATTTTGAGGGTAAACAGTTTGGCGCCCACCGTGGGGCTAAGGATAATAGTGGCAATTTGATACAAATTTCTATAACACACCCTATTTCACACTTATTTTTTGAAGTGTCTTTGATTTCAGGTCAACGTTTAAAATGTCGAACTCCCAATCCGCCCCTCTAAACACGAATGACGAATCCGGCCACCATGGCAAGAACAACAACACGACGCCCAGTAACGAGGTGCCCCTTGCCAATCCCAATGGAATTTCGGCCGCGGACCCGATTGACGCCAACTCACATATAGCCATCAACACGAACTTGCCTACATCCTAAGAACACCGTCCGTGGGGAGTCTGATCGGTAGCCAAAAATACTCGTGACGGTGAAGTAGATGCGATCAACTTACGGGTGATCTTCTAAATGTTGTAGGCTCAGCAGGCAGCGATAGCCCAACTGCAGAACCAAAGTTGCGCTCCCAGTAGGGTTAAGCTCGAATCATCCCGGGAAAACACTCGCAGAAATGAACCAGCCGCAGATAGGCCAAATGAAGCTGAATTCGGGACTAACTCTCAGATAATAAAGATGCTCTAGGAATTGAAACAAACAGGTAGAAATGGGAGAAAAGAAAATCGAAGCCAACGACGAGAAGGTGGAGACATACAACTCCAGGGTTGACCAAATCCCTAGAGCACCACCGATATTGAAGGGCCTAGACTCCAAAAAGTTTGTTCAGAAACCTTTTCCTCCGAGCACAGCCCCGAAGCCGATCCCAAAACAAATTTGCATGCGTAAAATTCCTAAGTACAATGGAACAACTGAAACAAATGAAAATGTGTCCACGTACACATGCGCCATCAAGGGGAACGACTTAGAAGATGATGAGATCGAATTTGTCTTGCTGAAAAAGTTTAGAGAGACCTTGTCAAAAGGAGCCGTGATATGGTATCATAACTTACCCCCCAATTCTGTTGACTCATTTCCTATACTTGCAGATGCTTTTGTAAAAGCGCATGCCAGAGCCATCAAGGTCGAGACCAGGAAGTCGGACCTTTTCAAAGTAAAGCAAAGAGATAACGAGATGCTCAGGGAGTTCGTGTCAAGGTTTCAAATGGAACGGATGGACCTGCCGCTGGTGGCAGACGATTGGGCCATTTAGGCCTTCACCCAAGGACTCAATACACGAAGCTCGTTGGCTTCGCAACAGTTGAAGCAAAATCTAGTAGAATATCCGGTCAATAACTTGGGCCGATGTGCGTAACCGATATCAATAAAACATTAGGGTCGAAGATGATCATCTTGGGGCCCTTTCCGGGTTTGTTTATCCCATCCGAGCTAGTGACAGATCCAAAATAGACATTTATCAAGAACCAAGGTTAAGTGGGGATCGATATCAATCGTACAACGGTGATCGTAGGGGTAACGGTCTGAACGAAACACTATGAGAAATGAAAGGAGAAGCGATCAAAGTCAAAATAGCCAAGGTTATCGGAGTACAACTTCAACGTCGATGTTGCTACAATCGTATCAGCCATCGGATATATCAAAGACACCAAGTGGTCTTGACCTCTACAGTCTGATCTAGCCCAAAGGTATCCCAGCTTAATATGTAAATATCATGGTACACACGGCCACATAACAGAGGATTGACAACAATTGAGAGAGGAAGTGGCCCGATTATTCAACAACGGCATCTCCGGGAGTTCTTGAGCGATCGAGCCAAAATTCATTTCAGGAATAGAGATTCTAGCAAGCAGATCGAGTAGGAGGAACCTTAGCACATCATTAACATGATTATCGGTGGGGTCGACATTCCCAAGGGGCTGATGTTAAAGCGCACCAAAGTATCCATCATGAGGGAAAACGGACTCGAGATTACATACTAGAAGGAACCATGTCCTTCAAAGATGAGGATGCTGAAGGCATCGTACAGCCCACAACGATGCACTGGTAATATCTATACTCATAAATAAGTCTCGAGTTAAGCGTGTGTTAATTGATCCAGGTAGCTCGGCCAATATCATTAGATTGAGGGTCGTGGAACAACTAGGTCTACAAGACCAAATCGGGCCTGCAGTCAGGGTTCTAAATGGATTCAACATGGCATGTGAGACCACTAAAGGGAGATAACATTTCCAGTGAACACCGCTAGAACAATTCAGGAAACAAAGTTCTGCGTGATCGAAGGAGACACGAGAGTTTTTGGCAAAAATCATCCTTCAACTATGGCTCAAAACTAGGGTACATCCTTGTGTAATAATAGTGAACAAAAAACATCCCTTAACTATTCAAAACATTGCAAGAATCATCATTCTGTAAAAAATTAACAGCTACAACCAAAACATATTCCAAGTACGTGACTCCCCCCTCCCCC